>JAVKPL010005930.1:0-252772 GCA_032173675.1 Gastrolobium villosum | reverse complement strand
TAAAATTGCGTTCATTATATTGGTCCAAGACAGAAAAAATTAAATTTGCTGACAGCCTGACGCTACCTTGTTGGCTTAATGGCATAGGGAAACAAGTCTTCATAAACATGTAATCACCAAGACTTACAAAAAAATTTATATTACGGTAATAAAAGGGCCGACCCAGTTCAAATACCCACTTCGTGAGTGTCTGGGGAAGGGAATACTCTAGGCAGCCTTTCCCCTACTTTTTGTAGAGGGCAAATTGATAAACATACACGCCCACACTCATGCAGATTTTATTTATTTAAATTTCCTTTCTAACTCGATCATTTTTTCATTTTAAATATCCGGAAGACATGATGTATAATATTGATCATTATTTAAGCACTATTAAATAAATTTTTCAAGCACTTCCAATCCTCCTAAAGAAAGTAAAACACTTTAATCATTATACCAACCTCAGCTGTACGAGAAAGGCCATCAGGAAGTATAGGAACGAGAGATGTCCAGAGAACAGGATCTATCAAAGGATCAACAGTATCGTAGGCCGTCAAAGGCGGTGCAGACAAGAATGGTGTCAATGGGTAAACATTTCTTTGAAGAGACAACGTCCCACTCATTCCCATTGCAATGTCAAGTCGATCATTGCCACCATCATGATTTGATGGTTTCTCAACTGCCTTGCCATGATCCAACTTATTGACTGTGTTTTTGTTTTCATTCTCATCATTATCAGTGCTATTTTCCTGTCTCTTTGATGCTTTCTCTTGCATGCTCTTGTAAGCAGCAGATTGTGACAAGATACTTAAGGCAGAGACTGAAGAATTTCTATGCTTTTTATCATTGTGGGGCCTGCCTAACTCTGGCATCTCGTATGGTTCTGTAGGTTGGACTTTCTGTTCCAATGTTTTAAGTTCACTGAAAATATCTCCAGCAAAACCATGCTTCTTTTCTTCTGATAATCTTGTTCCAGCATCAGGTTGTCGACTCTTATTAGATCCCCACCACTTGATGTGACTTGTTAAATCGATCTTTCTTTCTAAGCAGAAACCACTTACATATTCACTTTCAGCTGCAGAATCATCCCCTGTACCTTTAATGTTATAAAACAGTATGACGCTAGTGATCTTGCAGATAAAACAGGTGGAACTGATTGAATACTATTACTTTTTGTTTTTTAAATAGTCAAAGGTGGTGCACAAATGAATGTGCTTCATAAAACTCTGTTCAATAGAAGATGAGCTTGAACTAAAAATTTGATTAGAACGTACCATAATGTATACTATTGAAGTAATCAGATCCAGCCATACGGCCATATGATGGCTCCCATCGACTAATTTTGTTACCAACACATGCAAAATGAAATGCGGAGTTAAAGTTAAAAATCAATTCCATGTCAGAATCTATATATTGGACGACAGCTACACCAGATCATAAAGAACTGTAGTTGTGTTGCAAAGAAGAGAAAGGCAAAGTCAGCTGATCATTGAAGAATTAGCTCAATACACACATACCCACATAGACTCAGAGATCTGAAAATAGATTTTTTTTAAAAACAAAATTAATTGGCAGACAATTTGATGGATTCACACCTTGAGAGTCCACGGTATTTTGATAATCCTCTTGAAAAACCACTGCTCTTCCTGCAGAAAGCATCACATGTAAGCAGCAGCATGGCTACATGTTAAAAATATTTTGGTGAAAACACACACACCGTCGTAAAGATGCAAGGTATTCTTCTCTCGAAACATTCTGCATTTCTTCAAGATCTCTCGCATAGTCAGTCACCTGCAGCACACAGATCAAACTTACTACAAAAATCAGTATTTACCAGTAGGGCACAGCTAACACCCTTTTCCTATCAAAGAGCACTGGATTTATAGCGTCAAGTGCAGAACCTAGTTACCAACAAAATATTTCCATCTTATGCAACTGGTATCTTGGGCAAAGAAGGCACCATATGCACTATACTCAATAGTTAACATGCAAAATTGGAGCTGGCTTTAGAGTCACCAATTCCCAGTTGCATTAAGGGGGCATTTGGTACGCCTATTTTATTTGGGTGCCAGGGAAAACAACATTGGGAATGGGAAAAAGCCATGTTTGGCACCGAAAAAGTGTCAAGTTTCCTGGGTAAAATATTATCTGATTTTTTGTTTTTATGTGGCAAATCCTGTACGATCAGCAACCCTGGTTGTCCATCGATAGTGTGGAATTGGTTGTTGCCTGGGGAAGTAAAAAATTAAGCGCAGAAAAATGGACCAAAATATCCTTCTTGATTGTAGGATCTATGAACAAATGGTTAAGAGCCTCATTGACCTCATAGCTGGTGGAGTGTACCATGTATGAACAAATGGAGTTTGTGAGTTGTGGTTCTGCGATTGCTCCCTCCGTTCTCTGTGCTCGTAACTGACAACGAAGGAAGGTTGTAGCTTGCATGTAACCTTCGATTAGAACAGTACAGAAATAAAGGGAGAGGTTGGGAGAGGTTGCTATCAAAGAAGGTTATCTTTTATTTATTCTCTTTCTGATGAATCTTCTGTTTTACTTCAGTTACATATTTTTAGTTCACTTCCTCTCCAAAATTGTTGTTGTGCGTGCAGGAAGGGTACACAGACAGGAACCACACTCTCCCACACCACCGATGATAATCATTCATGGAGGAAGTACGGACAAAGGGTAAAGGTGGGGGGTTATTTTGGTAAAATAACTTCACATTCCCACTAATATTTCATAACCAACCAAACACAAACTTAGTAAAATTAACTTAATTTTTCTGGGAAAATATGGGTCTACCAAACAGTTTTTTATTAACATTCCAGTAAAATATATTTCTCACCACATTCCAGTAATAATTATTTCCGGGATAAAAATTTTTTTCTCTCGTACCAAACGCCCCCTAATAAGTGCGTTGTTCTAACTTTGAATTCAAGCCATCTCCACAGCATCTTTTGATGCAAAATATGAAGCAGGAAATAAGAAGACATCATTTTCATCTAGCACTAAGGGAACAAGAAGCACAAAACTATACAGCATTTTTCAATTAACGTGTCCTCCAAAAATCACCATAATCATGCAAGCAATTATCTTACCGGGAAGTTGATGAGAGTCCCAGGACCCCAATATTTCAGAGCAGCAAGGTCATAAGCTCTAGCTGCTGCTTCCTCATCATCATATGCCCCTGCCGAAAAGCCATCAGCAACAATATTACAAATGATAATAATGCAGAGTTCAATAAAAACCAGTAGACTAAAAGAAAAGAACAAGAGAGGAACACAACTTACCCAAGTAAACTAACATCACCACAAACGAATCGTTGTCCAATCAATTCGCGCACAACATAAAAAACGAAGAGAGAAAGAAAGTAAGTAATTTCAGGATTACACAAATTTGAACCTGAAATATGTTCAACAGTATCTTCCTATACAATATAGGCACTCGTTTAGAAAGAGACCTTGCTTTCCTTTCTTATTCTGGTTTTGGTTCCATGTACTTTTATCCCAAAGATGCGCTTCATAACGACCAGTCCATCTATGCCTAATAAACAATTCATAATTCGCGAAAAAAAACAATAGATCAATAAGTAGAAATGCAGTTGAAAAATCTCGAAGATGTCAAATCCAATGAGCATCTCAACTAACTCTTAACGGAATCAGTCTCGTGAAGTGTACCTGGTGACACCACGGTATATGGAGCTGCGTTTTCCGGCGGCACAAGGAGGCATTTTGCTGATGCGTTCTTTGGCGGTGCAGCCTCTATCTTTCTTCGTTTTCTTCAATCCTCTGTACAGTAACAACTGATCGTTCGCCACCGCCGGTTCCGAAGTCTCCGCCGACTTGCCGGGATCGGAGGAAGAGGAAGCCATGGTGGAACCAAACCCTAACCCTAACCCTAACCCTAGGAAAGAGAAAAGAGTGAGAGAGAGAGATGAGTTCCGTTACTTGAGAGTGAGTGAGTGTGTGTTTAGAATTCAGATTCACAGTGAGTGGAGTGAGGGGGGAAACTAGAAGGATGAAGAACGAGAAGTTATGAGTGGAGTTACGGAAATGCCCTTCCTGGTTTTGAAATTACGGATTGGTAAATTGGTCCTGTTGAGGTCCTTTGGCTTGGCCTCTGTAACGGCTAGGACACCGTGAGGGCAACAACGTCATTTGACATGTTTTTATTTTATTTGACAATGGTGCATGTTCGGTGCGACTTCCTGTCTGCTGCTGGTGGATCCAAACCCACGGTGCCATTCTCTGTCAACCTGCCTGCCACCTTGCAAAGGAGTTTTTTATTTCTTTTATTTAAAAAATATAAGGGTTTTATATTTCTCATCATTCAAGAGAATAATTCAATTCTCGGTAGAGACAAAAAACATGTGGAATCCATATGATAGAAAAAATTATGTGTAGGACTCATGTTGACATGAAAATCGAAGAATATGTAAGAAAATTCAAATTCTTATGTTAAATGAGAATTATAAAATCCAAAATATAATAAATTTTTTTTTTGGTAAGCGTAAAATATAATAATGTTATCTGTTATGTTCTTTTTTATAAAAAAATAAAAATAGACTAGTTTTTACATAAAGATTAAAGTAAGAGAAAAATATTTGTCATATCACAAGTTTATGTTATTTTAAGCGCAATTATTGTATTTTGATATTTTTTAATTTTTTTTTCTACAATACTCTAACTTTTTTTTCTCTAAATTTTGTGGATGGGAAAGAATATAAAAAATCTCTCATTATGTATCAAAAAATAGTAATTTCATTTAAAGTGACATAAATTTATATCAAATTTTTTTTGATAAACCAAATTTATATAATTTAAAATGATGAATATTTTTCTTTCAGAGTAATGTAAATATTAACAAAAATATTAATTCACAAAAATTATTATTACTCATTAAAAGATTGGATAGGATATTGTGACACCCTATGATGCACGGTCACGGACACGACACGACACGCCGACACGTTAATTATAAAAAATGTCATATTTCGACACGTTGGGACACGTTTTGATATTAAATAAAAATTTTAATATATATATATATAATATAATTTTTATTTAATACATATAAGAGTCCATAATAAGTCATATAACCAATCAAATATTTAAATTTCATAACATAAATATAAGTATAAATAATTTTCCGTACTATATTAATTTTTAATGTCAAATTTCATAATAGAAAAAAATTAATTTATAAATTATTTCTTTTACATTTAATTAACAAAATAAAATTAAGATTAAAAAAAAAAATAACGTGTCCGAGCGTGTCCCCAAATATTGACCACGGTCCCCAAATGTTGACTGCGTGTCGGACGCGTGTCCGTGTCGGACGCGTGTCCGTGTCGGACACGCGTCCGACACGCAAATTTAAAAAAAAAAGTGTGTGTCCGTGCATCTGAGGTGACACCCAAATAAAGTTATACGACCAATCATCTCATCGTTAGATTGGTAGTAGGATCCGACGATACTCGTTTATGACACGACCCGTCAACCCAACCTAGACCCGACACGAAATTTTCGTTTTCGGGTCAACCCATTTAATAAATGGGTCATGTTCGAGTTGAAAAAAATAACACAAAAAAATTCGTGTCGAGTTACAGGTCAACCCGTGAACGCGTTGACCCTCAAATTTATAATGTTATTGTGGTGATTTTATCTCATGATATAAAAAGTAAATGTTTAGGGTTTGAAATCTTTTATTTTTAGGCTTTTGACCTATTTGGTCCGAAAATTAAAATATTTGACCTATCTAAGCTTATGGTGAAACTATTTGCCATCCTAATGCATGGCAATGCGGTGGGTCAGGAACCGATTTGAGAAACGGCAGAGCTGGATCAACGTTTCCCAAAACGTCACCAAGCATGACGTGTTCAGTTTGCAAAGCACACGTGAGGGAGCCTAGCGTTTTCATTCTCCCCAAAACGTCACAGTCTATACCGTGTTTAGTTTGCACAGAAAACGTTGCATGGAGTACCGTCTCAGTCCCCTGAAAAAGATGATGCAGTAAGAAAACGGCAGGTTCCATGACGCGTTCAGTCACTGTGCCGCGTTCAGGGATTGCAAAACATCTCATCCGGTTTGAATGGCAGGCTCCCATGCAAGCTTAAAACGGTACCACACGGTTAAGCTTTGTTTCAGTCATATTTTTGGAACTCTCATCTCTCTCTCTCTCGGAGGGCATCTCAACAATGTTTTAACCAGTTTTCCTCGATTGCTAGACAAAGTGGATTGACGGACAAAACTGGAGAATGCTTCAACCAAACGTGGGTTCTTGGATGAAGGGTATGGGTTCTCGGATCACTAATGGTTGTGCTGTCCTTACTTAGTTCAATCTCCTCTATTGAGACAGCAAGGGTGAGAGAGTGATCAATTGGTCTCTTGAAGTTTACTTCGTGTGTTTATTTATTTCTCCAAAGCCATAAGGTGTTGCAAATCACAAAGAACACATCCCTCCGGTCCTTGGAGTAGGATTTGCTGCAACCTTTTTTGCCTTAAATTTTATTTTATTTATTAGTTACTTGGTTTTATTTGTTATATAATTTTCAATTACAAAGTAACCCACCGAATTTTGTTAGACAGGTTTCACACCAAATTCGGGTTGTATCGTGTTATTAGTGTATAAGGATAGGGATATTTCTCTAAATAGCCAATTGGCTTAGTGGCTAAGTTTCTTTATAATAGTAACAGCTGTACTGTTACAAATGCATTAGATGCACAGCTGTTACAAATTGTATTAGATGCGTGGCTTTCTGTTACAAAACAGAATTAGGTGACGTGGATGTATCTTCTCTTTATATAAGAGATTGCTTGTACTGTTCACTTATCAAATACAAAAGATGAAATACACAATCTCTTTCTTCTCTCTCTCTCTCCTTTTTCTCTCATCAGATTCAGATCTCGCTTATGGTATCAGAGCTCTCTCTTTGAGGGCCTGATACAGATCTCACCTCACTATGTCTTCCGCTTCGAAATCTGCATCACCGTCATCGTCTCCTTCACCTTCGATGACTGGAAACGCAACCGGAAACGCTTCAACCGAGAATCGCTCATCTTCTCCCTCGCTATTCAGCCATCAGATCTCTGTTAGACTAACAGAGAGCAATTTTCTTCTCTGAAATCAGGTTGTGGAACCTGTAATAACTTCTCACCAACTTCAACACTTTCTTGTTAACCCTAAAGTACCGCTTCAGTTTGAATCGGAGCAAGATCGCATGGATGGAGTTGTCAATCATCTGTACACTGAGTGGATTCGTCAAGATCAGATGCTTCTCTCATGGATCCTTTCCACTATTTCAGAAGAATTTCTGAACGAAATCCTTGGAGTTAGCCATGCATATGAAGCTTGGGAGCAGATCCATAAGTTTTTTGAAGGAATGATGAAGTCAAGAGCTCACCAGCTCAGATCTGAGCTACGTACCATCAAGAAAGGTGGAAGGTCTGTTGCTGAGTATCTTAGACGTATTAAGTCTCTCTGTGATGAACTAAAAGCTATTAAAAGTGCAATTCCAGTTGATGAACAAACTGAACTCATACTTACCGGTCTTCCTGTTGAGTTCAATGCCTTTGTCACCTCTGTCAGAGCACGTGAGAATCCTTATTCTCTCAATGATCTACGAGTTGAACTGATGTCTCATGAAATGATGCTTGCACGACAAAATGAAGCTCTTCTTTCTGATTCAATGACTGTGAATGTTGTGCAAAGGATCTCTCCCGATTTAAAAGAAGCAAATAGACCTGAATTAGCACCTGTAAGATCTCCTCTTAATGTTGTGCAACCAAATCTGGATCCAAATACATATAATCAGAGGTCATATGGTCAAAATTATGGAAGAGGCAGAGGTAGATCCTATACTCGAAGCAACAGAGGAGCTAGAGGTCGTGGACGTAGCAATGTTCAATGTCAGCTCTGTTATAAATTTGGTCATGGAGTTCAGAGCTGCTAGTACAGATTTGATGAGAACTTTGTACCTGAACTTTCTCCTCCAGAAGCTCCTCAGTACTTTCCATCAGCACAATCTTCATTTCAGAGGCCGTATCAGTATACCAGACCTACTGCTCCTCATCAACCTCAAGCCTTGGTAACAACTCATCAACCTCAAGCATTGCTAAATGCCAATCCAACTCAAGGATAAGGTCTTCTTCCCACTCCTTCACATGCTCAAGCAATTGAGTGGTATCCGGATTCAGGTGCATCTCATCATGTGACTGCCAATCCTCAGAACCTGTTGCAAAGCACACAACTGTCTGGTGCTGATCAGGTTTACATAGGGAATGGCCAAGGTTTGAAAGTGAATGCTATGGGCTGTTCTTCTTTCTCTTCCCCACTTAAACCACACACCTCTTTACACCTTAACAATCTTCTTCTTGTTCCTTCAATAACTAAGAATCTGATCAGTGTGAGCCAATTTGCTCGAGATAATGGTGTTTATTTTGAATTTCACCCTCTTGCTTGTTGTGTAAAATCTCAGGCATCTCATGAAGTCCTGTTGGAAGGTGTCTTAGGACCAGATGGACTATATTGTTTTCAAGGAGTTCAACTCTCTCCCAACTCAAGTCAGCAACCAAGCCAACATTCTTCTGTTTCTGTTTCAACAATTACTTCATGTAATCCACCACCAAATAGTAGCCTAGACCTTTCTCATACTATTCCCACTAGTGTAACCACACAGTGCACAGCTAATACAGCTTCTAGCTCTGTAAAAGCTATAGGTTCCAACTATTTGTACTCACTTTGGCACTGTCGATTGGGGCATCCTCACACTGAGGCCCTCAACTCAGTTCTCAAACTTTGTAATATTCCTACTGTTAATAAAACAAATGATGATTTCTGTTCTGCCTGCTGTTTAGGTAAGATCCATCGTTTGCATTCTTCTCCTTCAACTAAAGTGTATGCAAAACCCTTTGATTTGGTTTTCAGTGATCTCTGGGGACCAGCTCCTGTTCAATCCACAATGGGATTTAGATACTATATATCATTTGTTGATGCTCACTCTCGTTACACTTGGATTTATCCCTTAAAACAGAAATCAGAAGCCTTAACTTTCTTCACTCAGTTTCAAAAACTTGTGTCAAACCATTTTCAGTCCACTATAAAAGCTCTACAAACTGACTGGGGGGGGGAGAGTTTCGCTCCTTTAATCAACTTCTCAAGCAACTTGGTATAGTGCATAAAATTGCTTGCCCACACACTCATCATCAGAATGGTGTGGTAGAAAGGAAACATAGACATATAGTTGAGACTGGACTCACTCTTCTTGCTCATGCTTCCCTACCCATCAAATTTTGGGATCATGCCTTTATTTCTGCCGTTTACCTCATTAATTCCCTACCCACTGCTGCCTTACACTTTGAAATTCCTTTTGTAAAATTACACAAAACAATTCCTGATTACAAGTCCTTCAAAGTTTTTGGTTGTGCCTGCTTCCCTTTCCTAAGACCCTACAACAATCATAAACTTGAATTTCGCAGCAGTGAATGCATTTTTCTTGGTTATTCACCAAGTCATAAAGGTTATAAATGTCTTAACTCATCTGGGAGACTTTTTATCTCAAAAGATGTTCTGTTTCATGAAACCAAATTTCCCTATCTTACCTGGTTTCCCTTAAACACAAACACAAACCCAAATACTAGTCCTACCTGTGGTCCTTCCTCTTATGTCTCCAATTTAATTCCACTGGTGGTCCCTACATCTACCTTCCATCTTTCTGCCTCAAATCAGCCTTCAAGCAGTAACAGTTCTGACTCAACCAATTCAAGGGCTCCTCTTAATATCTCGTCTGCACCAACCTCAACACCAACACACAACTCTCCTCTCCCAGCACCTACATCTCCCTGCTCCAGTTCTAGTTCATCCGCTCCCAACAGTGGTAACACATCCAGTCCAGGTTCTCCTCTTGCTATTTCTTTTCCTTCTTCTACTTCATCTTCTTCTCATCTCAGTTCTGGTTCTGAGTATGTTCCATCTGGTCCCCTTCCTTCCTCACCTGATCATTCTATCCACACTCGGTCTAAAACTACACATAGACCTCAAATACTTTTAACCTCTGTTGAGCCCAGCACAATCAAACAGGCCTTGGCCAATCCTAATTGGCTTTCAGCCATGCAGTCCGAATTTAATGCTCTTCAAACAAATAGCACTTGGTCATTGGTTTCTCTTCCTCCCAATAGGAAGGCTATTGGCTGCAAGTGGGTCTTTCGGGTTAAGGAAAATGTGGATGGCTCGGTTAATAGGTACAAGGCTCGGCTGGTAGCCAAAGGCTTTCATCAACAAGCCGGATTTGATTATTCTGAGACATTCTCCCCAGTTGTTAAGCCTATCACCATTAGAACTGTTCTAACAATTGCAATTTCTTTTGGCTGGACACTGAGACAACTAGATGTTAATAATGCCTTTCTCAATGGCATTCTTGAGGAGGAAGTTTACATGCAGCAGCCTCCTGATTTTGAATCACCTAATAAATCTCTTGTGTGCAGGTTACATAAAGCTCTTTATGGCTTAAAGCAAGCACCAAGGGCCTGGTTTGACAAGCTCAAAACAGCCTTACTGCATCTTGGTTTCCTGGCTAGCAAATGTGACCCTTCATTATTCATCTACAGGAAGTCTTCTCAATTGGTTTTTCTTCTAGTCTATGTTGATGATATAATCATCACTGGGAGTGATTCAAGTTTCATTCAGTCTTTAATTCAGAAGCTGAATATCTCCTTTGCTCTTAAAGACCTTGGTGATCTGGATTTTTTTCTTGGCATAGAAGTTCAGAAAACTTCATCTGGTGCTTTGATTCTCTCTCAAGCAAAATACATCAGAGATTTACTTCTCAAAGCCAATATGGCCGATGCAAAAGGCATTTCTACTCCACTTCAATCTGGTTGCAAGCTCTCTAAGTTTGGGTCCAATTATTTTTCATATCCCTTCCTCTATCTCTCTATTGTGGGAGCTTTACAATATGCTACTCTCACCAGGCCGGAGATCAGTTATGCAGTCAATAAAGCCTGCCAATTCATGGCTCAGCCACTTGAAGTTCATTGGGCTGCTGTAAAAAGGATCCTACGCTATCTTAATGGCACTTTGTATCATGGACTGTTGATGCAACTCTGCAATCCCAGTCATCTATTTTCTATCACAACCTTTTGTGATGCAGATTGGGCTAGTGATCCAGATGATCGAAGATCCACTTCAGGCGCCTGTGTATTTTTTGGTTCCAATCTAGTCTCATGGTGGTCTAAGAAACAGACTTTGGTGGCTCGTTCTAGCACTGAAGCAGAATATAGGAGTCTTGCTTTAGCTACTGCTGAAGTCCTTTGGCTCATATCTCTTTTAATTGAGCTTCAAGTTCAGCATAGTCCTCCTCTCATTCTCTGTGATAACTTGAGCACTGTCTCCTTATCTCACAATCCTGTTCTGCATGCTCGTACAAAACATATGGAGTTAGATATCTTTTTTATTAGGGAATATGTTATTGCAAAGGATATACGGGTCTGTCACATTCCTGCAATGGACCAAGTTGCTGACACCCCCACCAAAGGTCTCTCAGCTTCTCGCTTTGCTGTTTTACGAGACAAACTCATGGTGGTGGATTCTCATTCCTATTTCCATCCACCCTGAGTTTGCGGGGGCCTATTAGTGTATAAGGATAGGGATATTTCTGTAAATAGCCAATTGGCTTAGTGGCTAAGTTTCTTTATAATAGTAACAGTTGTACTGTTACAAATGCATTAGATGCACAGCTCTTACTAATTGTTTTAGATGCGTGGCTTTCTGTTACAAAATAGAATTAGGTGACGTGGATGTATCTTCTCTTTATATAAGAGATTGCTTGTACTGTTCACTTATCAAATACAAAAGATGAAATACACAATCTCTTTCTTCTCTCTCCTTTTTCTCTCATCAGATTCAGATTGTGTCAACCCGTTTAATCATCAGGTCATGTTTGGGTTGAGTTTTATAACATGAATTGTTAATCCTGTTGTGTTCGGGTTGAACCTATTCGTGTTCGTGTCGGACACAGGTTGACCCGAACCGGACCCATGAACACGAATTGCCACCCGTATCTGGGAGGGGGAAGAGGGTGATTGCGTTTGAGATAGAATAATGGAGGATGATGAAATAGTAGGCTATGTAACTGCGTACTTGAAGAAGAAAGGGTTTACGCAAACGGAGAAGGTTTTCCAGGAAGAATTCCAACACAACAACAAGAGCAATTCCTCTGCTAATTCGCTTCTCGAACCCGACATTGCCAACCACCTCCTTGCTTTCTCTCAGTAATTGCCACCCCTATCTTTAGGTCTTTTTTTTCTTGTGCAATGTGTCTTAAGTACCCATTTGAAAAAGTGATGTTGTGAGTTATATACAATGAATAGTACTTCAAGACAAAGATGCTATTCATCACCCTGCTGACCAAAATGGTTACTTAACCTCAAAAGCCATGTCTATTTCTATATCTGTGAAAGACCAGGGCCTCTACTAATTGATGGTTGAGTTGAACAAAGCCAAAACTAAGATACTATTTAACCAAGCGAGCTCGGTTGGAAGGAAGCTTATGCTAGTCTTGAGCATTTGAACATGCCCAAATATGAGCTTTATCTTCATGTTTTGCTTGCTATAAATGTCCAGTTATCAATTCTGCTATCATCAGCTCTTTCACATGGTGAGAATGACACATCACAAAATGAACAAATGCAATGTGGCGGGAAACGACAGTATACATTATTTCTGTAAAGAATCTTGGGATACACCATCCCAAAAGTTAACTCAAAGGGTGGGAGTGCCCAAAGCCTTATACCAACCTACCTGTGCTAAGAGAGTCCACAGGAGAAAGTGGGGAACGATAACATGTAAAGAACCTTGAGATACACCACCCCAAAAGTTAGCTCAAAGGGTGGGAGTGCCCGAAGCCTTATAAACTCCATATTAGTTGCACATACAACCAATGTGGGACTATATATCTCAACAATTTCAAGGTCATTCAGGGCCTGTTTATGCAGCCTCATTTAGTCCTGTTGGGGATTTTATTGTTTCATCCTCAGCTGACTCAACAAGTATGTTTACTTGATACCATTATTCTTCCTCAATCCGCATCTTCTTCACTTTCGGTAGTAATTTCTATGTTGTTTCTTTTATATTATAGTTTTAATTTTGAACCTTACAAATCTTAAATGGATTATGCAGTTCGATTATGGAGCACAAAACTTAATGCCAATCTTGTTTGTTACAAGGGTCACAATTACCCTGTCTGGGATGTTCAGGTAAAACATTTGTCTGAAATTTTCTTTTGTGATGATGAATTTAGAACCAAATACCAAATACTTGAATACAAGTTTTTTAATTGTAAACATTCAAATCTTATGTCTTCATTATTTTTAATTGCTTTAAACAAATATAGATTATGCATGTGATGTATATACAAGTTAGACCATATTAGTTTCTATATATGCTCCAAAAGACATCAATGTAGCAAGGCTACCCAATCCCTGAGGGATACCCCATTAAAGCCACTCTGTTTCTTTTCCGTTCCAGTTTTATTATGATCTAATATTACAATGATATATTATACTTCTTTCTTTTCTGTAACTTAATTAATAGTTTTGGGCTACTGATACACCTAATGTGCTGCATGGTACTTTGGGAAATAGACACCTTTGATTTTGTTGGTTACTAAAGTATGTTAATGACAGTTTAATATTTCCTGGGAGGACTTGTTTCTCATTTATCAAGCTTGTTTTATGCTTTGATCTACTTAGATGTGTGTGCATTTTTGGAATTTCTTGGAGAGTCAGCTTTGCATTGTACTCTCAAGTCAATTACTGCAGCTTTAGGGTATTAATTAACCGATCCAAACCGATTCAAACTGCGGTGACCGAACCAAAAAACCGAAAACCAAAAAACCAAAAAACCAAAAACCGAAACCCCCGCATATTTTAATTGGATTGGATCGGTTTACGGTTTGTTTGGTGAAAATCGATCCAATACAAACCGATTCAATGTATTATGTATTTATTATTTTTGAAAGATTGCGACTTGGAATCTTTTTTGTTTTGTAGACTTGGAATCTTGGATGTTATTGATAGCAAACTATTTTGTTTTAGTTTTTTTATTGTCTATTAATCTATTTTAACTCTTCAAAAGTTTTAAGACTTGTTTTAGTTTGAAGACTTCCGTTGGTTTGTAACTTTGAATGATTTTATGTTGATATAGCTAGTGATTTGTATGAAGGGCCGGCTTGGCTCAGCAGTAAGTTTGCTTGCCGTGGTCTGTCAGGTCGCGGGTTCGAATCAGTCTCTCTGCAAAAAGCAGGGGAAAGACAGCTTAGAGTATTCCCTTCCCCAGACACTTACGAAGTGGGTATTTGATCTGGGTCGGCCCTTTTTTTATAGCTAGTGATTTGTATGGTTGGAATTTTAGGCTTTTCGAAAAATCGAAAACTTATCCAATCCAAACCTAATAAAAATGGATTGGATTGGATCGGATTTAAAAAAAAATCTAAATTGAATGGATGATTATTGCTTTAAAATTAATCCAATCCAAACCGCGAACATCGCAAAATTTTGATTTCTTCCTTACCATAAAGATATTTTTGTTCCTCTTTTTCTGTTTTTATTGCCCTTGGGACATTATTGTTTGTATGTACATTTATGTTATTTACTTCTTTTTCTGGGTGCAGTTTAGTCCTGTAGAGCATTATTTTGCCAGCTCTTCACATGACAGAACTGCTAGGATTTGGTCAATGGACAGGATACAGCCCTTAAGAATAATGGCAGGGCACTTGTCTGACGTTGATGTAAGTTATTACAACCAATATTTTACGAAGATACAATAAAACTCAAAAACTAATGTCGAACCCTATGAGGGAAATATCTATAGTATTACTATTGTACCATTCACCAAGTGCATCTATCTAATAAAAAGTAAGGAATGATTGTCATGCCTTATGGAAAGGAGAGAAATATTTTTTTTTTATCTAAATGTTACTTGCTAAATGACAAATGTATCTACTATAAATATACAGAAGATGCTCTGAGAGGTTGGCATAAGTTTCAGATAATAAAAGCATAACAGTTATGGAGTTCGTCAACTTTAAATGAAGTCACTGGAAAAATCAAGTCCATCAAAGACAGGTTGATCAGAAATTTCAGGGGAGTGATTATATTTTATTATTGTGCAGGGAATATATTGACTACTTTCGGTGGAACCTGCTGGAGAGGTCATAAATCTTCAAGATGCTCTATGATTGCATGCAAAACTTTAGTTAAAAGGTTTGATGTAACGGTCATTTTAAAAAAAAAATCCAGGACTCTCATGGTTACTTTTTTTCTTTTTACTGTGCTAAGTTCCAACATCCCAGGGAGAGTTTTACAGTTGATTTTTTATTTTATTTTTAATCTTCGAACAAGGGATAAAAGAGTAGAAGTGCTAATATAATAGCCCTACATTAAAAAGTGCTAATAGCCCTGCATTACGAAGCTGCCTCTTTTTTTTCCAATTATAAATTTGTAATCCTATGCTTTGAACATTTAAAAAAACAAAGCCAGCACTTGAGTTATGTGCTCAAGTTGCTACAGTTACTAGTGGTTTAATTTTTTTTTTCTCCAGACATAAAAATGTGAGGGTTCAATTTTTTTTTTTTTATCTCTCTTCTCCTCGTTTAATCTCACATGAATCCTACACACTTTTTATATATATGTTAAAAATCATTTTATCTTGCACGAGTCCCATATTTGAATCATTATTTACAACTAAACATTTTGTCATCAATATGATTCGAATAATCATTTTCTTTAAACAATAAACTTAACATAATGCCAAATATAGTGTTGTTGAGACTAGTATTAAAAAAAACAAATTTCCCTATTTCCAAAAAAAAAAAATCCAAGAAATGCAAAGCCCATGTATATCTTTTTAAGGAAACAATATTTTTTAATAAAAAATACGTATTAAAATATTCATGATAATTAGATAAGTTTTTTAAACAAAAATATTATGATGCTTTTCTCAAAGTTTTAAAATAATAGCTTCTGATTTTATTTTATTTCTATTTTTTTTTAATATTAGATCATAATTTTTTTGGATCATCCAAATCCAAACTAGTTCCCCTAAAAATGCATTGTAAAAACCAACTACGTGAAACGCCAAAGCCCCACCTTTACAGCTACTTCGTTCTCTCCCAGGCCATCTACACATTCTTTAAGTGTACATTCCAAATGGGATTTACAAAAGGAAAACATAAGATCATGCACACAATTGCAGTTGTGTAACATGAGAAATAATCTTAAACAGGAACATCGGATGATCTAGTAAAGGTTTTTACACATTCTTTAAGTGCACATCCCAATTGGGGTTACATTGTACTGTCAGAACCTATGAAGCACCGATACGCATTCACGATACGTTATTCGATGATACAGGATATCGATTACCAAACAATACGTTTTCGATACGCGTATCCGATACGTTAGAAAAAAAAATTTAAGGAGTATCAATGCTTCTTAGGTCCGAACTAGTATATACAGAAGGAAAACATAAGATTATGTACACAATTTCAGTTGTGTAACATGAAAATTAATCTTATACAGGAATATCGGATGATATAATAAATTGAGGTCCAACTTCGATCTTCACAAAATCTCAGAGGCATTATTCCCACAGCAGTTTGGGACAACGTGTTAAAGCTAAGCCAAAAAATTATCCATGACAATGGTCAACTAAGAACAGCAGATTCGTATGATTGGCTTGAAGAAATTTGATCCCCGGATTTTCTTTTCAAGGATTCTGCACAAGTTCATGACCAGGTTAAATGTTATAGGTCTAACTCTATAAATACAATGATAATGTCCATAAACTATGGTAAAGTTGAAGCTAAAGCACATATATGAAAGACCAACTATCATGACCATGCTATAAGTTGATAATAAAATGGAAAATATAAGGGCTTCTATAAAGAAAGGGTTTTGTAAGAGTTATGTTGTAGGAAAAGTGATTGTGTTATGTTATAGAGATTCGTTTTGCGTGCTGGAGTATTTTTTTTTTGCTGCGGGCCCCACAAAATATTGTGAGTGTAGGAAAATTTTTATGGTCATGTTAAATGATAGATGATAAACCCATAAAGAAAATGATACCTAGAAAAGTACGCTAGAAAAGGTATTGTTCCCTTGTAAAACAAACCATTACTTCCTGAAAATTGTTCTCAAGCCCCTACACTTAATTGCCAGGAGTGGCACTAGAAAGAGGATATGCACAATATGTCTAAGAACGAGTGCTTAGGTAATTCTGTGGCTTCTGTCCATCATGTTCGATCAAGGGAGAAAGGTGTGATTCTGTTGTGAACTTAGATCAAGTCAACACCACTAATTAATCCTAAAATTTTCTTTCCTCCCAAGGGATTGGTTTGGCAATAAATGGAATGTTTTCCTTGCTCAAAGCTTAGATTCAATTCCCACATGTAGCCTTTGGCCTAGTGGCATAGCTACCTACCCAAAGTAAACCCATTAAAGAGACACTGTTATGAATTCTGGATTCAAGTGCCATCAAGATCCTCCACAGGCATGGTGGTGAAATGGGGCACAAAGAGTATCTGTGCAACCTAACTACCACCCATTTTGAGCATACAAAAAAGTAAGAGAAGATAAATCTTCCTCGATTAGAAACCAGTTTAATTAAGAAGTAGGTTGCATCAAATTGTACCACTTGTATACAATAGAAGCAAACTAAGAGAACTGTGTACTATACATTTTGCAGAGAAACTTCATTCTGTTAGATGTAAGGCAAAGTATAGGTCATTGAAAAGGTTTGGAAAAGTAAAGACTCCAGAGTCCAGAGTATTAAAAAATTCTAAAATGGTTGGTTCAAGCACATTTGTAGTTTAGATTGATGGTTTCAGAAAATGCACAACATTCTTGTGGCATGAGTATTAAATCAGAACTAGAGATGGGGGTTAAGTGCTTGGGTAAGCTGTAGATGCACACCCCAAAATAAAAATTCAGCCACATGCCTAAGCAAAATCACAAGTTGGTTGAATAATATAGACCTCTTCAAATGAGCAGAGTGCATTGAATGAGTGAAAGAAAAGGAAACACAATTCTCAATACAAGACACAAATATCCATACCAAGTCTTTCTTTTATGACAGCAGCATTTTCAGCCCCACAGCATTTTTGCGAAAAGGAGGATATGTCAAGGTACATTTCATTTGATGGATGAATTCCAGCATCCTCCATCCATTGCAGTACCTGCATCAGAATTTGCTTGATTTTCCAAATGTGGTTTATTACAACACGAAATACTCAAAAAATGAAACTGTACATGACTGATATCTAATACAATCATGAAAAATAGTAGTCTCCAAAGGACTAGTATAAGTGGCATTGGAAACACTTCGATTACAAGAGATAATATTTATTAAAATATTAGAATTCTTATCAATTTGGGAGTCTTCTTATGTTAATAGTGTTATTGAGCTGGGCTAGTACTAGTTGTCCTGCACTAGTACTTCACCAAGATAATTAGTATAAATAGGAATTTTAGTGTTATTACGTACACATCAATATCAGTGAAATGCACACTTTAGTCTCTGTTCCTCTTTTGCATCAATTAACAATGATTTCAACTATATTTAATCAGTTAAAAATCTTATATTTGTTCCAATAACATAGTGATAAATTTCTTCATGCAACAAACCTAACAACCTATTGTTGCCAAGTAGGCATCATACATAAAATGTAACCCCACCAAAATCATGAATTTAGAAACTGTATGTATCATCAATAAATTAAATCTTCAAGAGAGGGAGAGAGAGAGAGTTTACCTCTAAATATTTCCTCCAATTTCCGGAGGATAAAAGGTTCTTCAATAAAATAGAATAAGTATTGAAGTTAACATTAGCACCCGATGCCAACATTTTGAAGAATACCTGCACGCATGAAAAATAAGATAATAAGAGAGAAGGGTAGTGGCAAATCATAATTAATGTGCTTGGTAACATCAACTAATCATAAGTATCTGGGAGAAGATTTGAGGCACCTTCAACATAGTTTCAATCTTTCCACTTTTTCCTAATGAGTTCAGGAACATATCCAAACATCCAGATGAAATTACAGGAAGTGAGGGCTCTATGTACTTGATCATATCAACAGCTGTCCTCCAATCATGTAATCTTACAGCAAAAGACTCATTCAGTTTGACAGGAATATAATAGTAAAAATCAACATCAACATCAACAACATCTTTGTCCCAAACTAGTTGGGGGATTATAATAGTAAAATTACTGTAGAAAAAATATCATGCTGTAAAATTTGGTTATCAAACCAAAGCAGTTTGAGTAATAGGAATCTATTCTCTTGTTTCTTGTCCACTCTTCTCATTAAGTCCTCTGAGTTTTGGTGAGTAAAATATATCAAAAGCACCAAAGGTCATAATATATTGTCAAAACTTAGGGTTTCATCATAAGATAAGACCATGCGATTCTACTCTAAGTTCCACCAATGATATAATTAACAAAATCTTAACATAAAATAATTGTAAAGAAATATATTTTCTGCTACATAACAATAACAATAGCACGTATCAAATGGGGGGTAATATGAAACTTTATTGAATTGCGTTTGAAGAATAAAACCCTTCTACAGCATACACACCAATCAAAGTGGCAAGTAATAAACATCTAATTATGAAAAGTATTAAGAGTGTATTAGAACAACTCAAGTAACTCCTAGGCTAGATTCTGTTAGTCAGTTAACTTGTTTGTTAGCTAACCAGCTGGCATAGTTATGAAGTTAGCTCATTTGCTAACTATAAGTACCAGAACCTCAGAAGATTCAGTTCAGATTTTCAGTTATAGAATATCCAGAGAATACAATCTTTTTATCTCTCTCTCTCTCTCCACATTTTCATTCAGTTTCTCTCAATTTCCCTCTAGTTCTTGAATCATAATAATAAGCCATAAGAATTTTGAGGTGGAAAATGTCCATGATGTGTTCATCAGGAAGATACCAAGCAAATATCAGCCTCAATTACCTTAACTCTAACAGAGGAGGCACTATGGTAGATGGACATTTTTTGAAGATTCAAGAGAAACCATGAAAGATAAGAAACATTAAAGACAAGTTTAATACATAACCAAAACCTTTTTTTATGGAGATATAGAAATGAATTACAACTTACAAGCTACAGGAAGATACCATTTCAAAAAAAATGGTATCACTAAAAGGAATCTCTTTTTCTCTCATGCTTTCAGCAAGACAAATGACCCTTCCTGGTTGGCCCCCTTTATTAAAAGCTCTCATCAGGGCTGAACATGCAATAGTATCTAGCTTGATATCATTTGCTTCCATTTCTTCAAGGAGTGTGTATGCTTTCTCCCAATTTTCTGATCATAAAGTATTGCTAGAAAATTTAGGTATACATTTCCAAATACCATCCTAATATTTCAGTGGTTAAAAATTTATTTTACCAGCTGCATTGTATGCATCGAGCATTGCAGTATATGTAATCACATCAGGGTAGCAACCAGATGATTTCATCAAGTTGAATGTAGATTCTGCTTCTATGATTTGGCCCTAAATCATTATCACAAAGAAAAAGAAACGTAAGTCTCAAATTTTATGGATAATCCACGGAGACGCATCCTAACCAAAGCAATTACCTGTTTGCTATAGGCACATATGACAGATGAGTAGACCTCTTTGGAAAAAGGAAGTTTTAGTTGCATCATTTCTTCCATAAAAGATATGGCTTCACCATATTTTGACATCTTGCAACAACCACTTATCAACACAGTGTAAGTAACAGAATCAAAATTTATTTTTTTCTTCCTCATAGATTTATACAAGCCTATAGCTTTGTCATATTCCCCTACATTCATATAGCTTCCTATAGCTGAATTATATGCAACCGTGTTCAATTTAATGCCTCGCATCCCAGCTGCTGATAGCACTGTATCAATCTTTACCTTCTGACTGCATCGTCCACAGGCAGCCAAGAGTGTGCATATGGAGACAACATTTGGCTGAATCCCATCTTGTTCCATCTCCCGCAAGATTCCAATTGCATCCGCCAACAAACCATTAGATCCATAGGCATCAATCAGTGCATTGTAACTGACAAGGTTTGGCTTCAATTTGTTTCTCTTTATCATTTCAAATACTTCCCTTGCTTTTTGGGGCTTTTGTGACCTTCCATAAGCATTAAGCAGAGATGTATAAGATACAATATCTGGGCGAAAACCATTTTGTTTTATCTCATTGAAAACCAAAAGTGCCTCATTGTCCATCCCACAAGCAGCATATGCACCTATTAGTGCATTATATGAGACTATATTTGGTTTAAGCCCTTCTGCCAGCATCATATTGAATGCAGCCTCACAATTTTCAACTTGCCCACACACTGAATACAAGTGAATGATACTAGTGAATGTTACAACATCAGGGTGACATTCTGATCTCTTTTCCCTCATAGAATTAAAAATATCAATGGCTTTGTCATATTGTTGAAGCTTCACTAGACAATGGATAACAATATTAAGTGTAGTTGTGTCAGGACGAATGCGAGTTCCCTTCATTAGTTCAAAATAAGAGAGAGCTTTTGAATACTGAGCTCCACTTTTAAATGCAGATAATATAATATTGTGAGTAACAAGATCAGGCCCAACCCCATTGTCTGTCATTTTCTTGCAAACATTAAGTGCTTCTTTCCAATTTCCACTAGATCCACAGGCATTTATCAAGTTGTTAAAAGTTGACCGACTGGGTGCAATCTGCAGCAATATGTTAAGTGTCACAAACAGCACTTATAGCTAAGATACCAACTATTAAAGTACTTATTTTTTAAATTCCCAGTTTACAACAGCATAGTATCTGAAGAAGATTGAATGAAAAGCTAGTAAGATCACATGGATAACAAATATATCATCACCAGGATTAAGTACTCATTTTAACATGCACCGTGACTTCATGACCAGCTAGTGCGGCATGCAGCAGTTAAGTATACAATGCGTACAACAAATCAACACTGATCATAATGAAACCTATATGGTTCCTGCATCCCAAATTTATTTATTTTTATTTTTTTTGGGGTGGGGGGTTGAGTTTCGACCATCAGGTTAAACAAATTTAATTTATATGCATATAATGGAGAACCCACATGGATCTTTATTAACTTATTGCGTACATGAATTGCAAGAGGCATGAATGATCAAAAACTGGATACTGCAAAAATAGGAGTCATTCATGCACCTGAACAATATGGCAAAGTAGTGAAGCACTTGTACACATGTTCTCTCTCCCTTCACCAGATATATATATATATATATATATATATATATATATATATATATATATATATATTTTCCTTACACTTACTACATTGCCTACATAATTGAAGGATGAATACCATAGAAATTATAACATGCCAAAGTCAAACAAAAAATTGATCGAGACATATAGCTGCAGCAATAAGTTCCGAAAGTCGTAAACACAAGCATGATATCATGTGATTTTGAGTAATTTTATGCCCAACTACAATCTAATATTATAATAGAGGAAGGAAACTCAAACGGAAAAAAAAAAGGTTGATCACATCAAGTTGAACTCACTAAAGATTGACTAGGGAAGAAAAATACAAAGTACACACAGCTGCACGCAGCATGTCTTCCATGATATTCATAGCCCAACGCCATTGTCCAGCTCGACCATGCGCATTGATAAGAGCATTGTAAGTCTCAACATCAGGTTTGCACCTAGAAAGCACAATCCCAAAATTATTTATGAGTGGGGATATTCTAACTACCAAAAATTCTTACAACCAACTTACTACCCATCACATCACCATTGGATCAATGAAAGAGAATGTTAAAAAGTTTTGGAGAGAGAGAAAATATGAATCTAATGGTGATTAGATAGGTAGTAAGTTGGTAGTAGAAAATTTTGGTAGTGAGAATATCCCTCCTCATTATTTATTACTTCATTAGTATAAATCAAGTTTAACGTAATATATACTTTTAAAACACATGAAATGGATAGTTACAATTCAACTAAAATCACATATTCTATATATGTTGAAATATATAAAACCATTAATGTAGTTTCACCTATTAACTTAAGTTTTTGGTTGAATTGGTTCTTTACATGATATCAGAGTCTCACCGAGTTCGATCCTCACCGCCCCCATTTTATTTCTAGTGGAATTTCTTTCTTCACACAAGTGGGTGGGCCTGTGCATTGTCCACCCTTCAGCCCAGTGGGCTCTCGTGTGAGGGGGCGTGTTGAAATATATAAAACCATGTCCACCCTTCCGCCTATTGGGCTTCGTGTGAGGGGGCATGTTGAAATATATAAAACCATGTCCACCCTTTAGCTTCGTGTGAAGAGCGTGTTGAAATATATAAAACCATGTCCAGCCTTCAGCCCAACGGGCTTCGTGTGAGGGGGCGTGTTGAAATATATAAAACAATGTCCACCCTTCAGCCTAATGAGCTCTCGTGTGATGGGAACGTGTTGAAATATATAAAAGCTCACCCTTGGTTGTTTACAATGTAAAGTTACTAAATGGTATAAGAATGTTAATCATAGTTATACCTCCATTCTTGCATCTCAAAAAATAATCCACGAGCTTGGTCAATTCGATGATGCCTGGCCTGCAACCTAATCATCATATTGTAAATATCATTCCGGGCACAATAATTCTTCTGGTTTTTCATCCAACGAAACACTAAGTTACAGTGTTCAATGGACCCTCTCTGTGTCAACTCCTACAAAGTTGAAAATGAAAATAAAAATAAAAATGCAGATTTAGATTAAAAGCTTCTTCTACTCATTATTCATTTGTGAAAAGGAACGAGAGTTACAAATTACAATACCCTTATAAGGAAAGGGAAATTCTTGCGTGCGAAGCGCCCCATCCAGCGGTTCAGTACACCCTCGACGTCGTCCTGCAGGGTGAGGGTGAGGACCAAGTCGACAACCTCGGAAACCGTCCAGTCCTTCTGGAAGCGGTTTGCGGCGACTCGGATGCGGTGGCGGGCGGGGATGTCGTCCTTGCGGAGGCCGGAGACCCTGGAAGAGACATCGTGCTCTCCTCTGTCGTAGTCCACGAAGCCTTCCTTTGTCTCCTTGAATGCCAACTCGTTCGACTTCTTCTTGCAAGTGATGGCCGTTCTTGGCCGAGTCGACTCGCCGGTACCGGCGAGTTGGACACAGACACAGTGAGGTGCGCCGCTGGCCATCGACACCGGGAATGGATTACGGAAATGAGATTTTATTATTATTTATTTATTTTTTATTATTATTATGAGAAACTGGGTTTAGAATTGTAATTGGACTCTGTTGGGTTTCTGATCGGGCTCATTATAATTGGGCTCCATTAGGTTTGTGATTGGACTTATTATTAACCACGTGGCAATTGATGTTATGATTAAAAACGTGATAATTTCTGCCAAATTTTGGTTCGGGATCAAGGAAGTGAGTGATTTTTTTTAATTTAAATTTTAAATAATAAAAGGGTTTGTTTTTTCTGATGTTACATTATATAACTTTATCTAATGTTCATCAAAATAACGTCGTTTTGGGAGGAAAATTATGGTATTTTTGTAATTTTAATTTATTTCAGAGTTATAATAGTATTTATTTTTCTAATTTTTTAAATTTTCAATCCCAAAACGACGTCGTTTCGATGAACATTAGACAAAGTTGTCTAAAGTAACATCAGAAACTTTTTTCCTATGATAAAATATTAATTTATGTTTTTCTCTCACTTAAAATGCATAATTCTATATCCTTTACAAAAAATATTTTTCCTTTATTTAAGTTGAACTGATTTTATTTTTTCAAAATTGTTCATGCTTCAAAACCAATTCATAATCTATAATTTGTTTTGAACCAATTCCGAACAAATTCGAGTTTCTAAATTAGTTTTAACTGATTTTAAACATGTTCTGAGCCGATTTCAAAGCTGTTTCAAACCAGTTCTTTTGATTCGGTTTAATTTTCAAACTTATTTATAAAACCAGTTCAGTTCTTAAAACTAGTTAAAAAAATGTAATTTGATTTAATTCAGTGTGATTTAGTTCGGTTCAATGGTTTTGTACGACGCTAGGTTGGATTTCTACTCCCCAAAATATGATAGAAGTATTATCAAGGCACTAAAGTTGCAAAATCAGGTTAGACTTGGAAAATTTATTTAGTTGTAAGCAACAAAACAAGATACAATGACGATGATATAGATCACGAATGATGAATTTCGTTAAGTGTATTCGAAGGTTACATTTTATTTTTTTTGGAAACTGATCCTAATTATCTTTCTGAGGTGAATCAGAAGTGTAAGATATCAGATGAGAATCCAAGAAGAGAAAAGAAAAGAGAAGATAAGAGAAAAAGAATCTGATCTACTATATCAGAAAAGTGTATATTGAATCAATGCATAACCCCTACTATAACCCATGTATATGTAGGTAAGTTATAACAAACAACTCAACAGCTAAGAGTTGTTGTAACAAACTATATCTAGAAAGATAAGACTAATAACAGAAAGGTAGATAACAGAAAGATAAGACTAATAACAGAAAGCTAGTGAAACTGAAACTGTTATACACTTTCATCCCCCCTCAAGCACAGTGGTCGATGAACCAGAGACACGAAGCTTGGTCCGGAAATCTGCAAACGAAGTGTTTGAGATAGCCTTAGTGAGACCATCTGCAATCTGGGAAGTTGCAGGAACATGAGTGACAGAAACAATCTTGTTAACAACTTTCTCCCGAACAAAATGGAGATCAAGCTCAAAGTGCTTGGTTCTAGAATGAAATAAAGGATTAGCGGTAAGCAAGACAGCACTCAGATTGTCACAGTAGACAGTTGGCACTTGCAGCAAAGGAACTCGAAGCTCACTGAGCAAGGAGCGCAACCACATAATCTCAGTAATGGTGGAGGCAAGGCAGCGATATTCAGCTTCTGTACTGGAACGACTCACAACCGGTTGCTTCTTTGATGACCAGGAAATGAGATTTCCTCCAAGAAAAACACACAGTCCAGACGTGGATCGACGATCATTGGGATCTGATCCCCAATCAGAATCACAGAAAGCAGACAAATGAAAGTTAGAGGAAGGTTTGATGTGAAGACCAAAAGAAGATGTACCACTTAAGTATCGAAGGATCCTTTTAACCGTCTTCCAATGTGTATCAAGAGGATTATGCATAAATTGGCAGACCTTGTTAACGGAGAAGGAGATGTCAGGACGCGTGATAGTGGCATACTGAAGTGCTCCCACAATGGATCGATATAGAACAGGATCATGGAAGGGAGATCCATCTGTAGAAGACAGTTTTTGGCCCGAGATCATAGGAGAGGGCATGGGCTTTGCATCAGCCATGTTTGCTTTCTTTAAAAGATCAGAGACATATTTAGACTGAGTCAAGTGAAGACCACCAGTCTTCAATGAGTGAGCCTCAATTCCCAGAAAGTAATGTAACTTGCCTAGATCTTTAAGAGCAAATGCTGAATTCAAAGTTGTAATGAGAGAAGAAATAGCAGTAGAGTTAGAACCTGTGATCAGAATATCATCGACATACACAAGCACATAGGTAACAGCAGTGGCAGTGAACGATACAAAGAGGGAACTATCACATTTGGCAGACGTAAAACCAAGTCTTAGCAAAGTGGAGCTTAACTTCTCAAACCAAGCACGGGGTGCTTGTTTAAGTCCATATAAAGCCTTAGTGAGGCGACACACTACACTTTTGTCATCAGTAGAGAAACCAGGAGGCTGAACCATGTATACTTCTTCAGTTAAAACTCCATTGAGGAAGGCGTTATTCACATCTAACTGATGAATAGGCCAGTTTCGAGAGATAGCAAGAGTAAGAACCACTCTTATGGTGGTAGGCTTAACCACTGGGCTAAATGTTTCTGCATAATCGAAGCCTTCTTGCTGGTGAAAGCCTTTGGCAACCAACCGAGCTTTATATTTAGAAATGCTACCATCAGGACTGTATTTGGTTTTAAAAACCCATTTACAGCCGATGGGAGACCTGCCTGGTGGAAGAGAAACAAGTTGCCACGTATTGTTGCGAAGAAGAGCTTGGTATTCATCTTTCATAGCTTGTAACCAATGTGGTTGTGCCATAGCCTGACTGACAGTAGTAGGTTCCAAGGAAGAGAGAAACACTTTCGGTTTAAAGATTCCTGCCTTAGCTCGAGTAGTCATGTGATGATCATTTTGAAAGGCAGCATGATGACCCAATTGAGGTGTAACAGACCTGCTAGAAGAGGCAGCATCATTTGGAGAACCAGCAACACCTACTACTGGCAATCTGCAAGAGCTAGTACTGGCAACAGGTAAAGCAATAGGTATATTGTTAGTAGAAACAGGAGAATGTACAGATATTGGAACACTCAATGACTGAGAAACAGTAGGTATATGAGGTACAACTGATGATGTTGGTGGTGATGGAAGTGGGGAAAACTTGGGAGTTTTATAAGGAAAAAGTTTTTCATCAAAAATAACATGGACAGTGATGACAACCCGACCTGAAGCAGTGAGACACTTGTAACCTTTGGTATACACAGCATAGCCAAGAAAGGTACAAGGTTCTGACCTATAACTGAATTTATTCTTGTTATATGGTCTTATGTAAGGATAGCATGCACATCCGAAGACTTTGAAAAAGGAGTAGTCTGGGAGTTTATTGAAAAGAATCTGAAAATGAGATTTATTTCCCAAGGTAGGAGAGGGCAACCTGTTAATCACAAAGGTAGCAGACACAAATGCATCTTCCCAATATTTTAAAGGAAGAGCAGAAGCTGCCAGCATAGTGAGACCAGTATCTACAATGTGTCTATGCTTCCTTTCAGGTGTACCATTCTGTTGATGGACATAAGGACAGGTCAATCTATGTAGTATACCATGATTCTGTAAGAAAGAAGTAAGAGTGAGATATTCTTTACCATTATCTGTTTGAAGGGCTTTAATCTTGGAACTCAACTGCAGTTCAACCATGTTCTTGAATCGAATGAAAATAGAAAGAGTTTGGGATCTGGTTTTTAAAGGGTAAATCCAAGTGAACCGACTATAGGCATCAACAAAACATATGTAGTACCTTGAACCATATATACTGTCCATAGGTGCTGGACCCCATATATCAGAGAAAATTAACTCAAGAGGTTGAGAATAAACTGTGGAAGACAAGCTAAAAGGTAATTGATGCATCTTTCCCATACAACAAGCACAACATGGTGTAATGTCAACTTTATTATGAAATGGAATATTACAATTGGAGAGGACAGCTTTTATAGTTTTGAATGAAGCATGTCCTAGTCGACTATGCCAAAGATCAAGAACAGAATTACAGGAAGAATTTTGAGAAGAATGAACAGACTTATTACAGGTGGAAGTTTCTGTATGAAGTGCAGCAAGAAGAGACTTCTTGAGCACTTTGACACCTTGGAATGCATATAATCCATTCTTAAGTGTCCCTTGGAGAAGAATCTCCTTGGTGGCCTGAGATTTAACAAAGCATTTGTTAGAATGAAACTCAAAGAAAACATTATGTTCTTTAGAAAATTGAGAAACACTAAGCAAGTTTTTGGACAAACCAGGAACATGTAAAAGATTGGATAAAGAAAAGGAAGAGGAATTGTAAGGAGAGTGAAGAACTGAGTGACCAACATGCTGTATACTCATACCTGTTCCATTACCTATCTTGACAGAATCATTGCCTCTGTAGCTCGACTTTGTAATCAGATTTGACTGATCAGGAGTAAAATGATTAGTTGCTCCTGAATCAGGATACCAAGTAGGATAAAAAATTGAGCAGTGATCAGACACATCTTCATATTGAGAAGAACGAGTTGATTCAGCTACAACAACATGTGCTTGAGGTTTCTGAGATGAGCCATTAATCTGATGCTGATTATAAGGATTTGGAAAACCTTCTGTGAATCGATGATGACAATCCCAAGCAATGTGACCAAAACGTCCACAAACTTGGCATTGTGGTCTATTAGAATTCTGAGAATTGTGAAAATTCTGATTGAATCTACCACCTCTATAGAGATTCCTTCCTCCTCTATAGTTTTGACCTCTCCCTCTATTAAAAAAGGTTCCTCTTGTAGAATTGAATCTACCACCTCTCGAAAACTGAACTTGAGCCACATTTGCTTGCAACTGATTTTCTGTCTTTCTGTGCTTCTCTATACGTTCTTCTTGTGCCATTAACAAAGACTCGATTTCATTTACAGTATAGGCATCAGTTCTTGAAGTAACTGATATAATGAAAGGATCATAATCCTCACCTAAACCGTCGAGTATGGCATCAATATGATCTTCAGTGGATATAGGAGCTGCTAGCGAATCAACAATCTTCTTTATCTGCAGCAAATATTTTGAAATAGAGTCTCCTTTCTTTGTGCTTTTGAGTTGAACCTTCAATTGTTTAATTTTTGCTCGAGTTTGAGAAGCAAAGAACTCTTCAAGTCTCTGCCAAATTTCACGAGAGGTGTTGCATCCAACCGCTCTAGTAAGAAGAGAATCGGACATGGAAGCCAACAACCAAGAAACCAGCAACTGATCTTGTTGTTCCCAAAGATCTGCTCCATATTCATTTCTTGCTGATTCTGTATCTCCTGAGATGAACTTCTGTAGTTTGAAACCTTTGATTGTTGCTGATGCTTGTTGTTTCCAAGGGAGAAAATTCTCCTCATCTAATTTTATCGAAACTGAATTCGAAAAAGTATGTAACACTGGTTGTGTTGAAGCTTGATTTTCCATGGATCAAGATTCACGCTCTGATACCATGTGAGGTATCAGATGAGAATCCAAGAAGAGAGAAAAGAAAAGAGAAGAGAAGAGAAAAGGAATCCGATCTACTATATCTGAAAAAGTATATATTGAATACATGCATAACCCCTACTATAACCCATGTATATGTAGGTAAGTTATAACAAACAACTCAACAGCTAAGAGTTGTTATAACAAACTATATCTAGAAAGATAAGACTAATAACAGAAAGGTAGATAACAGAAAGATAAGACTAATAACAGAAAGCTAGTGAAACTGAAACTGTTATACACTTTCACTCTCTTATATATTAAATTAGTAGATAATTTTTTCACCAAAAAAATTAGTAGATAATTTTTTCACCAAAAAAATTAGTAGATAATTTTTTTTCTCATATTTTTGGTGCGAGCATTGTTTCGGCTCTCTCTTGTCTCCAAACTAAGCTAATTAGTATACATAGGCACACTGCATGTGTTATGAATTTCTTTCCTTGGCTTAGAATCTTTAAAAAAAAAAGAAATTTAGTATAGCATCACAAATTGATGAGTCTCCAATTTATTATATATTAAGGGTTAATATGTGCATGAAATTGATTTAAAAAAATTAAAAGTTATGAGAATTATAATTAAAATGTTTTTTTATTCTCATTAATATACTCATAAAAATTCTTATAATTTGCAATAATTTTTAGCTCAATAAAGAGACAAATTGGAGAGCTCAACTGAATTTGCTTTGAATTTCTGAATTATTGAAGATTTGAAGAATTGGATTAAAGATATAATTGAAGATTCTAGTGAAGATATTATGGAAAACTAAAAGATATGATTTCATCACACTACTAAAAAAGTCCATTTTTTCGACGGAAAAATTTCGTCGAAAATGGTATACATTCCGTCGAAAATCAAGTTTTCGACGGAATTTTCGACAGAATTCAATCCGTCGAATATTCCTTTGTTGATAACCCACTTTTCGATGGAATTTTAAGATTCCGTTGAAAATTTTCGACGGAATTTATTTCTGTGGAAAATCTTCGACAGAATTTTTTCGGTGGAAAAGTTTCGACAGAATTTATTTCCGTGGAAAATTTTCGATGGAAAATCAATGGAATTCCGTCGAAAATTGTTGTGATGGTTTTCGACGGAAAACGGATTCCGTCGAAAATTTTTGACGGAAAATCAATGGAATTCCGTCGAAAATTGTTGTGATTGTTTTCGACGGAAAATGGATTCCGTCGAAATTTTTTGACTGAAAATCAATGGAATTCCGTCGAAAATTGTTGTGATGATTTTCAACGGAAAATGGATTCTGTCGAGAATTTTTGACGGAAAATCAATGAAATTCCGTCGAAAACTGATGTTAAATTTTTCGACGGAAAACAAATTCCGTCAAAAATTTGCAACGGAAAATCAATAAAATTCCATCGAAAATTGTTAGAATGATTTTCCACGGAAAATAGATTCCGTCAAAAAATTTCCACGAAAAATCAATGAATTTTCGTCAAAAACTTATGTACTTGATATCAATCTTCTATTATGTACTTGATAAGAAAATATAATCAAATTAAACAACATATCAAAATTAAATCTCCTTAATCATTACATTAAATGAACAAAAGTTCATATGATGATATTAGGCTAAGTATTAAAAAAAGACTTATACAATTAACGAGTGGTGTACAATAAGTATACATTATAACCTTAAAAAATTAATAAATAAAAATTAACAAATAAATACACAATGCAAAACTGACTTCAGAATTGTTGGACATGTGTAATATGAATTAAAATTGGCGCTGATTTATTTGTGGTGCAGTCTTCCAATTGCTTATCCAAAGAAACCAAAATTGAATTATGTATCAGCCTCCTTGACAATAAACACATTCTTTAATCTCCGACTCCTTGACAATAAGCACATTCTCCAATCTCCGACTCCTTGACAATAAGCACATTATCCAATCTCCGATTAAAGGAGGTCCTGCACAACTTACATAATATTAGTTTAAATTCACACTTGTATTGATGTGAGGAAAAAGGAAAAAGCTTGAATACAGAATAAAAATAAGGAATAAGAAAACAAAGATAGTTCCTCAATCCCATTAATTGTGAAATTCGAATTTCAAAGTTTTCACATTAACAAAATATAGTAAATGGCATTTAGTGTGAAACTGAAATTTGGAAATTAATTGTAAAATTGAAACTGAAATTTAGTGTGAAATTGAAACTGAAGTTTGGAAATTAATTGTGAAATTGAAACTGAAATTTGAAAGTTTACAACATTGAATGAAAATAATAAAGTAAACAAAGTAAGCATCTTGTTTCCACATGCTATAGTTAATGCTGAAAGAAGGAATGAAACAAAGAAAGACAATTACCAAGCATGACTGCAATACCGTTGACTTAGTACAATTTGAAAAATATCACCAGCCAGTATGTGTTCTTTAGACTGCAATACCTCCTCCTTGTATTCCTCATTTGTCATGTTTGACATCTCCAGTTTTGGACCAAAGAGACTAGTGTATGACTTTATTGAACCTGCAGGTAGTCTTGGGCTGAAATTGACAATTACAATTGAAGATACCTTAACAACAAAAAACAACGACACTCCTAAACTTAATTTGAAATGTTAAGCCAAGAATAAAAAACAACAGGATAAAATAGTTTTCTTTTATTTTTTTCAAAAGTTTTCGACAGAATTCTTTTTCCGTCGAAGATCTTCGACGGAAAAAGAATTCCGTCGAAAAGTCCACAAAATATAATTTAGTTTTCTTTTATTTTTTCAAAAGTTTTCGACGGAATTCCTTTTCCGTCGAAGATCTTCCACGGAAAAGGATTTCCGTCGAAAAGTCCACAAAATATAATTGATTTTTCTTTTATTTTTTTCAAAAGTTTTCGACGGAATTCCTTTTCCATCGAAGATCATCGACGGAAAAGGAATTCCGTTGAAAAGTCCACAAAATATAATTTATTTTTCTTTTATTTTTTTCAAAAGTTTTCGACGGAATTCCTTTTCCGTCGAAGATCTTCCACGGAAAAGGAATTCCGTCGAAAAGTCCACAAAATATAATTTATTTTTCTTTTATTTTTTTCAAATGTTTTCGACGGAATTCTTTTTCCGTCGAAGGTCTTCGACGGAATCGAAATTCCGTCGAAAAGTTTACAAAATATAATTTCTTTTTCTTTTATTTTTTCAATTTTTTCGATGGAATTTACTTTTCCATGGAAAACTTTCGACAGAATTTCTTTTTCCGTCGAATTTTTTTGTCAGAATTTGTTTTCCGTCAAAAAATTCAACAATGAACGAATTCTGTCGAAAATTCCGTCAGTAATTGCCACGGAATTTTTTTCCGTCGAAAAATTCCGTCGAAAATAATGACTTTTCTAGTAGTGTCACTATAAAAAGGCAACTTTTGGAAACACAAATGAGGCTAGCACATTCAGGGAGAGAATGAGGCAAGAGCGAGAGATGGAGATTCAGAAACAAAAGCTTGAAGAAGATTGAGCAACATTGATTCTTCTTCTTCTTATTCTTCATGACTTATTCTATTTCTTTTATATTTCTTTATTTTGTTTAAGCCAGCTATATTTGACTAGTTTTCTTTTGTAGTTAGGATTATAGATCCATCGTGAATCCTAATTGTGATTTAACTTAGTTTCTTTAGTAAATTATTTTAGTTATTTGTATTTTATCTTGCATGAATTTTCATATCCTTTTATAAACTGATCATTCTTATAGGGATTTGAGGGTTATAGCTCACAATAGACATATTAGAATTTTAATTCTGGGATAAAATATTAATTCTTGCATAATCTAGACATAGGCTTGTTTGAGTTGTAAACTTCATAATTCATTGTGTCTAATCTAATGCTTATTTTAAGAGGAATCACTAAGACATTATATAGGATTCTAATTAGAGTAAAGGGTTAAAGTCACTAAGACATTAAGATTTAACCAACTATTTTTAGAAGATGAATTGTCTAAAATATTTGAGATAATTTAATATTGAAATTAAATTAAACAATTTTTGTTTATCAAAAAAAAAATAAACAATTTTAAGAGGATCTGAGGTGAAATAATTCCTAGCTACAGTTTAGTTATTAAGATCTTAATTCATCTTTACTCATCTTTAGTCTTAATATGAATTTATTATTAATTATAATTATTTTTTATTTTATCTTTCAAAATTACTCTTTCTACATAAATTAATTTGTCCAAATTCTTTTACCCAAAAAAAAAAAAAAAATTGTCCAAATTAAACGGAATAGTGAGAATAGTATTTGGTGCATTAATCCTCGTGAGACGCTAGCACTTTTTTTTTTGATAAACGGACAATAACACCTTATTACTTGAAACGATTAGTATATTTGTTAAAATCGTAATACAAATTTAAATGAATAACTTATATTTTTAAATATAATGTACTTTTATAAAAAGTAATATTTTTATCTTATCCAATATTATATTGTGTATAGTTAAAATACTTAAAGCCCTTATGTTAAATAATATTATATTATTTAATATAAAGGCTAGAAGTCGATCTCTCCTGGAGAGATTTTGGATCTCCTGCCTACAGAAAAAAATTGTAGGCCCATCATTAAAAAAAAAACACTAGCAGAAATTTTAATGTGTGTGAAGGTCTGAAGGATGTAATTAGTTTCTCCAGGATAAATTAATTCCCTTAATATAATATGTTATATGTTGTCATATCAAATATTATATAATATTAAAAGTATAGAATCGGGTCGTACACTTTCATAGTTTTATTCAATCATGTATACTATAAGACATGACCGATTCCGCCATAAAATAATGATAGGATCATGAATCAGGTGGAGAAAAAGAGAGGAGGAAGGAAAGAATAAGAGAAACTTCGTGTTTAATTTTATCGTTAAAGACTAATAAGATTGTCAAATTCAAACGTGAAAACGCAATGGTAATGGGACGGGTATGGCATCTTTTGCTCAATGATGCTTACTAGTATTAACTAAACTATTTATTAGAGGCGAGTAGTGCTCCCAGTTGTTTCAAGTTTATATCTTCTTTAAGGGTTATAGATCACCACATTTTGATATTTGGCTGAGGAATATATTCTTAGCGAGGCCATTTTTATTTTCTTATTTTTATTTTTAAACGGCATCTATCTTTGCATCATCTTCCCTTTACCTACTAAAATTTTTATAGCATGGAAATCATTTACCCCTAAAAAAAAAACTGTTGAAATGTATGCAGTATCAAGCATGCATAACGAGAGAAAAGCAGTGCTTCAAGTAAAATAACTGTGATTTATGTAAAACAAATGATAGTAGCTCAATTGGTGTACGGGAACTGAGCAGGTGGAATGTGAGTATGTATTCGATCCTTTAGGGATTTAAAGTCTTAATTCTAGACTCGCCTCAAACAAAATTACCTTCCATAAAGGATACATATGGTTTATAAACATAAAAATAAAACTGTGATTTATGTGAAAAATTTCGGTGTCATTTATTAGTTACACCATTAGGTTGATAGAGAAATGGAACATGCATGATATACCAAATAAAATCTTAAAATATTTTATATATATATATTTTAATTCTCACAGTAGTATAGATGAAATTAACAGGATTTAATGATTTATATCGCCCAGTCAATATTCACCAAAATTAAACGAGCCATCTTAAATTCGGAAAAATCAAGCGCTATTGGATGAACGGTGTTGTATATATTTAAGGGATAATATTTCTCATGTGATGTAGGAGATAATATACATAAAAATGTATGGTGACATGTTATTCTTTTCTTTTTCTTCTCTTCACATGATTTCACATAAATTTTACACTTTTTTAGGCTTTTTGACCTTTATGGGCCTTATTTAATGAATAATTACTAATTTGACACTCATTTAAAACTAATACGAAAATTTAACCTCTCCCAAAAACATAACACCAATCTGCCCCTGTTTGACCGTTGACCACACATCCCACCCTGGTACACACCTACGTACCCGGGTATTTTTTGAATTTTCTGACCTACCCGGGTAGATAGGTGTGTACCCGGGTAGAGTTCTTCGAAACTGGAATTCTTTGCATTATTTACCCGGGTACATAGGTGTGTACCCAGGTAAGTGTCGACCAGAATGTGTTTTATATAGCTCAGCAGCCCCATTCGGCAAAACCCATAAAGGGGTACCCGAGTAGAGCTGCTTTGAGGGGCATATTAGGCGCGATTTTCAGGTCGAATCTTGCACAAATTGTTGTTGTTTCTGATCATCAGTGTGTGATCCTCTATGCCTTCCATCGATTGCAACCGATTGAAGGTAATTTTTTTTCGTTTGATTGATTTGATTTCATATATCCCTCCCTCATTTGAAAATTTATCAATTCCTTGTATTTTCGTTTATATTATTTCATTCAGACCGAATAATTTTATCAATTTGTATGTGTTACCCTAACCCTAATCTGTATATTTATATTTCTGATGTTGGCATTTTTTTTTTAGTTTAGTTGTGTGACGCAATGAGTGCCAGACGCATCTCAAAGCTGTTGTTGGTGGAAAACGAGCGAAGAAGCAAGCGACGACAGGATGGGTCGTCATCCTCTCAGCCGCAGGCTGGTGCGAGTCAGGCTCCGGACTTGGCGTTCGGTTATTTGTTTGATGACGACGTAGCTGCCCACGAAAAGTATGTCAAATATTTCATGAGCAGGAAGATCTGCTAGCCGAAATCACTGGATTCGGCCTACTTCAATTTGGAGAATTTTGAAATTGTGCCGCTACTTGAGGAGACACATTTAATTGTGCTTGCGGAGATGAGATGCCCATACTCGGAGGTGATGGTAAGAGCCTTCTACCAGAACCTTGGCTATGCGAATTGCGAGCTGACTTCCCGTGTCTGCGGGATTGATATCGTCATGACTGCGCCCATATGGACAGAGCTACTGGGATATGATTTTGATGCTGTCACAGGAGCATCCCTATATGATGGAGACAACCATCATATCTTTGGTGATTATGATAGGGAGACCATTGTCACAGAGACCAGCAGGGCAGACGCTGAGGCCGGACATTTTTCTCATTACCCTGTGAGCAACTTGTCGGTTTTTGCTCGTATTCTCCATTATGTGGTGACACATTATTTTTCAGCCGCATAATCATTCCAAGGTTCTGGAAGGAGATTTTGTTATATTGTGGGCCCTCCTCCACCGCAGGGAGGTGAACTGGAGGTATTATATCTGCATATTGATGTGGAAGGGTGCCAAGTCCAAGAAGGCTGAATTGCCTTTTGCATTCCTGGTGCAGAAGATCCTACATATATTTGGTGTGCCTATGGCGACAGAGAACTTTAAGGTCGCCATAGGGTGGAATGCCATATTTGGTGAGAGACTGCTGAAGCAGTGTGGGATCCAGCGGAGCAGAGCGGGTCCCTGGTACTGGAAGAAGGCACCAGAACCACCTGAGATCCCAGTCCACCACGATGCTGAGATGGAGGATGCACCTGCAGGTGATGTGTTTGGTTTTATGGGCTTATGCATTCTTGTTTTGATTTTTTTTAATGTGAGATTTTTGCTTTTCATGGTTTTTACTGCAGGCCTTGATGATGACGACGATGATGATGATGAGGTTGATGACGGACAGACACGTCCCACCCGCAGAGGGCGACCACCAGCTCCTCCTGAGGGTGGATGGATACTTGATCATGTCATGGCATCCATGTGGAATAATGTTGGCTTTCATTCCAAAAAGGCTCCACCGCTGTCCCTGCATCTAAACATCAACTCTCATTTGTCTGAATGAATATCACCACAAATAACAAATTGTCTAAAGCAAATGTCACAATTTATTAACTTACCACTACTGACTGGGCCAACATGAAGTGGTGACAAGGCTGGGTCAATATGCACTTGTGACAAGGCTGGGTCAACATGCACTTGTGACAAGGCTGGGTCAACATGGAGTGGTGACAAGGCTGGGGTACCCAAACTTACAGCGCTCGTGTTTGCGTCAAAATTTTCGTCCACGTTAGTGTCTGATGAATCACCTGGAGGAATTTCACTTTCAGGTTCTCCCTCATCTTCGCTGTCCACATAGTTCTCATCTTCATCCTCTTCATCCTCATCCAAGGCTACCTGAGGAGGTGCGGAAGATCGTACAATTGTATCTTCTTGACCAGTACAGTGTGCAGTAATGGTTGCATGCACCGGCAAAGATGAAGACTGACCAGCATCAACTTCAACATAAATCTCAATATATTTTAATATTTTCCATCCAACATACGCATCTGTGACGAACTCCACATCTTCATCATCATTGATATCGTTACCAATGTAGTATATTGTATCCATATCCAGTACAGTCTCTAACCTGGCTATTATGCGGTGGATGGAATGGATGCCTTCTAACCCCATTTTTTGGAGGATTCTCTGCTTCAGTTCATTGCATGTAGTGCCCACTTTGATTTTCATCGTTTTTGTTTTTCCTTCAAATCGGACACCGTTCGGAACTTCAAAATGCCTTCCATTATAGTAAATAACTATAGGAACCATGTTTGAACTTGACTCATCTTTCCCACGAAAATTAGGTCTAGGTTTTGGGTTTTTGGATGTTGGTTCGGATTTTTGAGAACAAAACGTGTGTGTGGAGGTGTAATCTCAATGTCCTACAAAGATCAAGCTTTATGGATGGATGAGATGAATTATATGTGTGATTTTTCAGAATAGAGAGCTCAAGGGAGAGAGATTTGGGGAACAAAAACCTAAATCTCGCAACAATGGCCGAAACCCATTGATATTGGGGTTTCTGGTCGACACTTACCCGGCTACACACCTATGTACCCGGGTAAGTAATGCAAAGAATTCCCAGTTTCGAAGAACTCTACCCGGGTACACACCTATCTACCCGGGTAGGTCAGAAATTCAAAAAATACCCGGGTACGTAGGTGTGTACCCGGGTAGGCTGCGCGGTCAACGGTCAAACAGAGGCAGATTGGTGTTATGTTTTTGGGAGAGATTAAATTTTCGTATTAATTATAAATGAAGGTCAAATTAGTAATTATTTATTAAATAAAGGTCATAAAGGTCAAAAAGCCCACTTTTTTATGTATGCAAAAAATAAAAGTATCTCCTATAATATCATAAACAATAATCTCTATATTTAATTATTACATATCAATATATATCAGTGTCGACCCAAATCTAAATTAAACCTTCTCAAATTGGATACACCAGTGGTACAATATTCATACTTTATTATTATTATTATTTTTTTTTTCAATTTACGGGGTCAAAGCCCAAATTTTTTGAGTTTTAATTGAAAAGGAAAACTGAGATTTTGAGCCAGACCAGACATTATTAACTTGGAGTAAATCTTCATTGCTATGTAGTACATACTTTAGTAAAAGTAAAAAAGAGTAGGATTCATGTAATATTAATCATAAAAGAATAGATAAAATGAATATAGATAAATAAATTATTATTTTATCTTTAATAAATGTTGCACTGAAAAAGAAATTGTACAATTTCCTCAACTTAACCAACAAAGTCACAGTAACAATCCGTAAGCGCTCTCTGTTCCTGCCAATTTTAGGATTAGAAATTTAACATTCTCTCTTCATCTGCCAAAAATTGGAGTCATATCCTTGCTAACGTGTCTCTCACGGTAGCCCCAAATGCCATTTTTCTTCGCCCCCGCACCCCATTTTCAAGTTTCAACCCTCATTCGCAAAGTAATTCATTCTTACTAACTGTGAACAAAGTTACTAACTCTGAAGAAAGTGCGTATCATTTTAAACCATAAAAGTTGTTTCACGTTGAAATATATAAAATCATTAATGTAGCCTCATCCAACACCTTAAGCTTTTAGATTGAATTGGTTCTTTATATAGTATTAGAGTGTCGTGTGACGGGTTCGATCCTCGATGCCCCCAATTTCTTTCAAGTGGAATTTCTTTATTCGCACGTGGGCCTGTGCATTGTCCACCCTTCAAGCCCATTGGACTCTCGTATGAGGGGGCGTGTTGAAATATATAAAACCATTAATGTAGTCTCACTCAACACCTTAAATTTTTGGGTTGATTTGGTTCTTTATATGTCATTTCGAGTATGTCATTTCGAGTGAGAACTCTTTATGAGAATGTAAGTGAAATGATATAAATTATGTAATTTTTAATGAGATACTTTTTTTCTCATTAAGTATATATAACCTTTTGGTCAACAGAGAACCAGACAAACACACGTCCATGCTAATCTTATATAATGCCACTAAGGCACTTAGAATTTCTTGTTTGTCGGTTTGTCCAGTTATCGAAACAGAGACATATTTGCAGGCCTTCTTTCATCGCCCTAATATTCTCTCGTCAAATGCAAAGTGCTCCTCTTTATTTTCGTCCTTCTCCCTTCATTGGACTCAATAATATATACATACCTACATTCATAACCCTCCAAAACAAATTCTTCTTCTTCTTCTTATTATTTCCTTTCTCTGAGTTGCACACAACTAGGAAAACCATGAAGAACGCATCAAAGAACAAGTTCTTAAACTGTTTCCGTCCTGTCGTTGATATAGATGCTATGCTTGAGTCAAGAGCTGTCGTTGATCACTCTGATAGTCGAAAAACAATGTTTTCTGACCAAGCGTGCCAGAAAATTACACAGAATTGTGTTGAGCCTCAGCGTCCAAAACGAACGCTTGCTAAGGTGATTAAAGTTGTGGTGTTTGAGACCATATTGGTTAGTCTTTTAAATCTACATTAGCTTTCTTTTGTAGATAAATTGAAATTACATTCGAAACTAACTTAGTTATTATCTTGAATATCTTTGCCTGACAGAACACAAGAGCTCGCAAAAAAAATCGCTATAGCCAAAGTTGTTTTGGATCAAAGCGCGATTATTCTGCATACGCGGAGAGTTCATCAACCGGTAGTGAGAAATCCATGTTGAGTCTAGCTTCTGGGAACACTAAAATTCAAGAAATCAAGGCCCCAGAATTGTCTTTTTCATGTTCATCTTCAAGCTCGCCAGTATCAGAATCAAAGAATTTATCAAATTGTGAGTCTACTAAAGACCAATTAGAGAAGCAAAAGAAGGGCTTAGGAATATACTTGGTTCTCTTAAGCTTAGCAGTCACGGTCCTTTGGGGTAAGATTAATGGTATTATTTTGACATCAATGTCGCTTTGCCTTTTCTCTCTTTGGATCACAAGCTGTTGCCGACAAAAAGAGGTTGACAAGTTATGCAACACAGAATTCAAAACCAACAAGAATAGCGATAGGGAACATAATGTTTTTACTTGAGAATTCTCTCTATTTTTTTTTTTTTATCCTCTCCTGATATGTACTTAAAAATAAAGATTTCTTTCTGGCAGAGAGACACAATTTTCTTGCATTGTTATCTTTTTCACATTTGCGAAGTTGCTGAGAGTGGAGGAAACCAAAAGCACCTGTTCATATTAATCTCTCTGTTCTTTCCTCTGTTTGTAAGAAGAAATAGTTATTAAATTCGGTCGTAAGATGGATGGTTATTGCATCTCAAATTTGTGACAAAATCTTCACCTGAAATACTAAAACGGTACTAAATTAGTTTTATTTTTTTATGTGGATCGTAATTATTTACTTGAGATGATTCAACTTCAAATATCCGAGTTTCAAAATTTTGAATTGATTATGAGACTAAATTAGCTTTGAAATTCTAAATATTTTGCAATCAGTTTTTAATATGGATTTGACAGGTTCGATTCACCTTCACTTCAGCAAGAGAATCAATTGGGAAAGAAAATACAAATAAGTGGTCACACAATCAATCCCCTAACTTACTGCTATTTTTCCTAAAACAAAATAAATAAATAAATATATGAAATAATTTCAAACCTTCATAATTTATACTAGGGAAAAATATTTGTCATTTTAAATGATATAAATTTATGTCATTTTAAAAGAGAGACACAAAATATTTTTTTATTTAAAATTCAAATTAAAAAAAAACCACCTATTTTCTCCCGCATGATTTTCATTCCTTGTGTCTATCTCTCTCCTAGAATGACATAATTTATGTCCTTTAAAATGACAAACATCACATCCTTTATATTAATAATTTTTATTGAATAAATCTATTTTTTATTAAATACTAAAAACTTATAAAGAATATGTTTTAACTTTGGGAAATTTATTTGTACTTCAAAATGATGTAAGTTATATCCTTTTAGTTTTTTTACTCTTTGTATTCACGGTAATACATATTTATAGCATGAAAAGTTACTTTTTTTTTTCTCTCCCCAATCACATCTCAACTAATGTGAAAAGAGAAAAAAAAATTTCATGTTATAACTATACACTACCAAGAATATATGGAGTAAAAAATTAAAATGACACTCATTGAACATTTTAATTTTTAAGCAGATAAAACAATACTTGTGTTCTGATCTGAGTATCTTACCCGAGGCCCACAGAGATTGACCCATAAACTCATTCAATCGCACCTTCTAATTCTAATAATTCAATGTGATCTTTTCTATAACTGCCCTAGCAACTGGGATACTAGTCTTGATCTTTACATTGATTAAGCACTTGCAAGGCTAATTAGCCCTCATCAATTATTTATAAAGGCTCTACGATGCTATAAAAAAAAAAAAAAAAAAAGAAGCGTCCTCACTAGATAATCTAACCTTAAAAATTTTATTATTTCCTTCAAAACATTGAATGACTTAGACACGTAGTATTTTTGCAAATACACCCTTCGTCACGATGGCGTCCCTACAGTCATTAAAGGAACGAAATTTACACAGCCACACAAGTTTTACAAATACAACTTCTCGCTCAAATCAACTTGCGTGAGACGTAATTAAAGTGCCATTAATTTCTTGAATTAGTAGTTCGTGGCTTCTCTGTGTTCTAGTTATATAGTAAGCTTTAAATTTGCCTACAGTTGTTGTGGCAACTTTTTTGACAAACATTTATGCAGCCACGCGTTTTTCTTAGGTCGGTTGCACGACTACATTGGCATTAACGACACGTTGTCGTCTACCATATTTCAAGTTGTTTCAAGTTTTCAACCTGTCTTTAAAAAAAAAATATTCGATCAATTAATTAAAAGAGATTTTTCTGTATGTTGAATTTGTGCTCCTGTATCCTTCCTTCCTTATGACGACGTTTGCTATCTTACGTGAGTCCGCAAATGATCAAATTATATCATTGCAATCATGGAATATAGGCGCTTTATATTTGGTCCTAGTACCTGAAATCTGTGGCACTGTTGATCTTATGATTGAAATAATTTGTATTTTTTTCCCTTTCTTAAACGCAACTTTCACGCTGTCGGGGCCCATGCCTTAATTTTGCTTAGGTAATGGCTTGGCCAATCAGAGAAAGAAAAAATGACAAAACAACAACAAATAAATGTTATAAAGATTATATACATTTTTAACACAAATGATTTTTGTAAATAAGTGTTAAAGAATTAAACAACAACAAGAAATAAACACTGGTTAAAGAATTAAAAATAATAAATATTATATAAAAAATCGAAAGGTAAAGCTAATGGAGAGTTTTGTTATATTATATGAGCCTAGCATATTTTTTTAAAATAAAATTCTTAATTGGTAAATCTTTTTTTACGGTATATACTACGCAATGATTAAAAAGCGGATACCATCTTTTACTAAGAGTAGGAGAATTTTAAAAATTAATTATCGCAAGTTATGTAGTTTATATTCATATGCAAAAAAAAAAAAAAGGACTAATAATACATAAAGTTCTGCTGGTTTGCTATTTACCAGCGCAAAACCATGAAGTACGTATCAAGGAGTCTAATATATATAGAAAACGAATCATATGCAGAAAAAAATATATCTTGAGGAAGTGTTGCTTTATTTAAAGGTTAAAATATATGTTTAGTTTTTTAAATATATATATATATATATATATATATATATGTTTAGTTTTTGAAAAAAAGTGTGTTATTTAAGTTGTGTCATTTCCTAAATATAATTAGATAAGACTTATATCTTTATTTTTATTTTATTTTTTGTCGATAAGACTTACACCTTTTTATATCTATGAAAGAACATGATTTATATCATTCAAAATGACATAGTTTTTTCGTTAATTTTTAGCTATGGATCGTTTTTGGTAATCTACCAAACGAAACTTCAGGCTTTTCCCTTCTCATAACCACTATTTTTTGTTGTTACTTTTGCATAACCACTCTGTTGGTTCATTAAAGATAGTGTCCTGTGACAGCTTCACACTTAAAATTGACCTCATCCCACTATTTCAAATTTCAATTACGTATTTATCCCGAGAAAACCAAACAATTTAGGAATCGACGGATCCGAATATCAGACGTGAGTGTATACCATACTTGAACTTGTACATCGTAATCTTAGAAATAGCTACTAAAATGTCACTGTTCATCAATTTATTTATCCAACTATCACATTAATAGTATTATTTTCCATTATGTCATGCATCCAAGTTCGATACAGTAGGTAACGAACTTAATTTGATGATGTAACATGTTTCTGATGACCATCAAGTTCGTTATTGTATATAGTGAACTAGGTGACAATTAATGCCACCTTCCTATCCCCCTGTCATGCCACGTGCCAAATGCAGGGGAGTTCGCTACCCAATGCTAGCGAACTACGTCCAACAATAATAATAAAAATAGTCGTTGGATCACGTGTTTGACGTGGACAAATTTGCTAGAGTGAATAGCAAACTTGGTCTAACGACTATCCAACTTATATAACCCGCCACACACGCACACACACACCTCTACACCTTTCTCCCTCTTCCCCTCTATCAGTTACACTTTATCTTTCTCTTTCTCTATCACTTACACTTTTTCTCACTCTCTGTCTCTCTCGACATCATAAAGTGAAGGGTCGGTTCGGCTCAGCGGTAAGCTTGCTTGCCGTGGTGTGTCAGGTTGCGGGTTCGAATCAGCCTCTCTGGAAAAAGCAGGGGAAAGGCTGCCTAGATTATTCTCTTCCCCAGGCACTCACGAAGTGGACATTTGAACTGGGTCAGCCCTTTTTTTATTTTTGCATTATTTAATATTAATTATTGAGTTAGGTAATACTTACAACTTTTTTTTACAACCTCTTACAACTGAATCTTAATACCGTTGATTTCCGTCAATCATCGGTTATTATTTATTGTGAATTAATAATTAATTAATGAGTTTAATTTGCAAAAATCATAACCGTTGATTGGCGAAAATCAACGGTGTTAAGAGATGGTTATAAGAGGTTGTAAAAAAGAAAGGTTGTAAGTATAACATTCCTCTTAATTATTTGATATTATTTATTTATATGTAGAAACCTTAGGTTAGAAGAATTTTTAGTTTTTTGAGACCATAGAATAGAAGCTATGTATATTAATGTTATTAAGGTTAGTATTTTATATTTTTTTAAGCATTATTGAATATTTGTTTGATATTATTTATTTATAGGTAGAGACCTTAGGGTAGAAGAATTTTTAATTTTTTGAGACCATAGGATAGAAGCTATGTATATTAATGTTATTAAGGTTAGTATTGTATATTTCTTTATTTATGCATTATTTAAGATTAATTGTTTGATATTATTTATTTATAAGATAGAAATCTTGGGTCAGAAGAATCTTTAGGTTTTTTATACCATAGGATAGAAGCCATGTATATTAATGTTGTTATATTCTTTAATCGAAACATTGATAATTAAGATAGTTGATGTACTATTTTATAGTTATTAATTAATTTTATGAAGATATTATTATTATGTTTTATATATTATATTTAATATTAATTATTTTGTGACTTGACACCTTAGAAGATATATGTATTTGTTTTAAAATATAGTATATAGGCTATATGAAATTCTGATTATACTAATGTTATAATATTTGTGTGTGAATTATTTTTTATGTTAAAACTAAAATTTTGAATTATGTTAAATCACTTATATTTTAATAACTTAGATTTTAGGTCTTTTATGTTAGAGTACGTGTTATTTTTTGTTTTTTCTTCCCTTAGGATATAGTTCATGTTTATATATTCTTATATTAATTTATATAGACATTAATAGTCGATGTACTATTTGATATTTATTAATTAATTTTATGAAGATATTATTATTATGTTTTCTATATTTTATTTTAATATTAATTATTTTATGACTTGACACCTTACAAGATAAATATATTTGTTTTAAAGTATAGTATATAGGGTATATGGAATTGTGATTATATTAATGTTATAATATTTGTGTGTGGATTATTTTTTATGTTAAAATTAAAATTTTGAATTATGTTAAATTGTTTTTATTTTAATAACTTAGATTTTAGGCCTCTTAGGTTAGAGGACATGTTATTTTTTGTTTTTTTTTTCTTCCCTTGGAATATAGTTCATGTTTATATATTCTTATATTAATTTATATAGACATTAATATAATATAATTTTGTCTATAAATAAATCCATGGAGCATCAGGACCTCATGTCCCTCCGACTATTCTCTCCTGACATTACGAGAGAAACACATCTCCACGTATGTCTAGAACACGTCGGAGCACGCAACTGTCCGGGATCGTGTGTTTAATGTTAGACATGATGTCACACACGATCACACGGATATATACCAGAGTACATGCAACTACTTCTGAGGCAAGCTGGGTTTTATCACGTTGCGCGTCTGTGCAACCACGAGGATAGTATACGATTATTGTAATGTCGTGATTATAGTTTTGTGTGTGTTAAATATTATCATATTTTACTATTTTGGAAGAAGATTAATCATGCACTGATATCTGCTCTTGATGAGAGATGATGCCTAGAGACCCGCACATTCCACATGCCGATGGGTGAGGTTACCATTATCTTAGAGGATGTACACAATATGCTAGGTTTGCCCACGGATTGTGAGGTTATCTGTGGCCGCGCTGGAGGCCATCCTTTTCGACAGATGATTATTGAGTTATTAGGAGTTGAGCCAGTGCGGCAACGGGATTTCCATAAAAACCAGTTCTCCCTCAGCTTTCTCCTAGAGCATTTTAGGATTACACGGAGCACTCTGGCAGTATTGTTGACGAACTCGACAAGTGCACCGGTCGTACAAGTAATAAAGTGATAAGAAAAGTTGTTGATCCCATGAGGACTGATGACCAAGCAATAATTTATCTATTTAACTAAAGTTGGATCGATCGTTAAAAGAGTTTCTTGAGAATATTGTAATTAACAGAATTTCTAAACTTATTTTTAGTTCTTAATATTTTAGAAAATAAAATCTGAATTAATAAATCTAGAATTTGGTTTTAAATTTTTAATAAAAAGACGTAGCAAGGATTCAACTTCTCCAATGATTTCTTAACGAGTTTGCCTATACTCACAATTACATTCAAGATCAAATTATTAACAACTTTTTATATGATTGCTTAAATCCCAATCCCTTGGTAATCCAATCCGTTATTCTAATGCAAAGCCTAATCCCTTAGTACTTTTTCGTAAAATAAGCATTGACGCAAGAACCTACGGTTATAGAACTCATAAATCTATCCCTAGATCATACAAATTCCAGCAATCAATCAGAATCATACGCCAACATTCCTATTGTCATGCATGACTCTAATGCTCATTCAAGACTGGTCAGATCATAAATAAGACTAGGAATAAATTGCATATTAATTGCATAACTTAATTCAAGAATATAAATCATAATAAAAGGAAACAGAGTTCAAGAACCCATTGGTTCCGTCTCGCCCTAACTACTAAAAGAAATTTAGCTATGCATAATGATAAAAACAGAATTAAAAGATACAAAGAAACTATAAAGATTCATAAAAGAAACATAAAACCCGATCTACACGGTGAAGCTTTGACTGTTTCTCCGCTCCTCAGGTCTAGAACAAAGCTTTTCCCTTTCTAAGTCATCTCTGGCCGCCTCCCATCCTTTGTCTGTTGCGTCCCAGAACGCCCTTCACGGCTTTGCTCGCGTTGTATTTAAAGAGGAATATTTGGGCTTCGAATTCTGGACCAACTCGCTGAGGAGCTCGCTGAAGCGAGTTGCTCAGCGAGCAATTTTCTTCTTCTCGTTCACCTGCTCGCTCAAGCGAGCAGTGTAGCGAGCCTAATTATACTCCTCGCTCACTTTCTCGCTGAAGCGAGAAAGATAGCGAGCATGACCGAATCTTTTCATCATTATTTAATTTCGTATTTTTCTTGATATTCAGCCGATGCCAACTGCCTCCTTAGCCTTATCAGGTTAATAATTTGTTATTATAGTCTAAAACAACCTAAAACAACAACAAATATTAGAATCTTATCTATTTGTTGACAATTTACTCTCTTTTCCTATTTTATTATTTAACAATGTATTTTTAATTATTTTAATTATTATTTGAACTATTTTTAACCATAAAAACATAGTGTCTTGGACATTTATCAAGTATCGTTGGTCGTATGAGATATATGCGTGCGTTGATCATGCGCATCCTGGTGGGATGTTGTTTGTCGAGACTGCATCCAACTTTGTGACGGCCCGCTATTTATTATTTCACGACGATTTCTGATGCTGCACTGCAAGTGTAATGATCGCACAAGTAATACAGTGATAAGAAAAGTATCGTCTCCACAGGGATTGTGATCGAATACCAAATAATCGTTCTTTTTAAGATGGAAGGAATTCAAATAGATATGAAAAATGTTGTTGATTTGGGTAAAAATAGGAACTAAAATACAAACGTATTTTTAGAATTTTTGTTGTGAAAAATAAAACAGAGATTAATTTTATAAAATATGAGAAAACATTGTAACTAGAGTACACTCACCAAATGATCCTAGCTTCTTACTTTGGATTGATTTAAAATACTCATTTACATAAGTATTGTCACGTGTAAGGAGCTATTAATTGTACATGATATTAATTGTACGTCAAGCCTTTGGGTTTACTCACAGTGAGTGTATTAGAATAAGAGTAGAAGGTTAATAGACTAATATTGCAGTCACTGATATAGCTATTGTAAATGTGACGTGGCAGGAGTTAGGACATTCATAGTTTGTTGTCTTTGTAATAAAAGGACTGTTATTGTAACAAATACGATTCATTCAGAAATTAATCAAAAATTGTTTTCTTTTGGTCTTCCTCCATTCTTCTCTGTTCTTGCTTCTTTGTTAGGGCTGGTCCCTTAACATTGGTGTTTTCATCTTGATGAGCTCATCTTCGTTCTTCAAGATGCAGGATGGAATTGCAACACCTTGCATTACAACACTATTCGAAAATCTTGATGTATCCATTACAAATTTGGCAAAGTTTTGCACTGAGATGCACGCTGACTTTGTAAGATTTAGGACCGAGTTGCGCGCCGATTTCGCCAAGATGAGGGCCAATTTCACAAAGGCTAGTTCCATAGCTCTTCTTCTCGTAACAATTCCTTCAATTTCACAGGCCCCAAGGTCTAGAGGTCAGCGCTGTAAGGGTTCTGGGAACAAACGTCCCTTGCCGAGGAAAGAAGTGAACCAGTCCCATTCGAAAGTTTGCAACTCGATGAAGAAGGGTGGTGCGCAGGTTTTGCAGAAGATGATGAAACCCAAATCCAGATGGATCTTCAACGTTCCCGTTCAGTGGAGTCTCGCCAAGAATGGGTATGCAACACACGTGTTTGATGAAATTCTTCAAGATCCATTTTCAGAATTTCCTCTTCAAGATTATGTTCCTTATTGTCTTCTTTATTTTCCCTTCCATTTTACTTGGGACCCAGGAGGAATTTTAGTTTTTCTTTCTTTCTTTTTTTCATTACTTCCTAGTCGAATAGGGCATATTAGTGTTTCTGTATACCAACTACCTTTACTAGAAGATACAAAATCTCTCAATCAGTTGAATGTCCTTATCCAAGTGGAAAAAGAGATGGCATCAATGCTTTATTCATTGGTGATTCCTTTAAAGAATGTTGAGAAGAGCATAGATGCTACTCCACCTAGTAGTTGGTTGACGTTGTATCATCGGCGAACAAGGGTTTGTTACTTCTCATTTTCTCGTCGGAGTCGAAATAACAACACAATCATGGGCAGAAAGTTCTTCGTCAGTGGCAACTGGAAATGCAATAGGACCACTAAAGAGGTCAGGAAGATTGTTGGTACTTTGAACGAAGGTCAAGTCCCTGGAGAAGATGTTGTGGAAATTGTTGTGAGCCCCCCCCCCCCCTTTTGTGTTCCTTTCCTTTGTGAAAGGTTTACTGTGCTCTGACTTCCATGTCGCAGCACAAAACTGTTGGGTTCACAAAGCTGGAGCTTTTATCGGAGAGGTTAGTACTGAAATGCTTGTTAATTTGGGAGTTCCTTGGGTTATTCTTGGCCACTCTGAAGAAGGCATCTTTTAAAGGAATCAAATGAGTTTATGGGAGATAAAGTTGCATATGCACTTTCACAAGGTCCGAAAGTTATTGCTTGCATTGGTGAGACTCTTGAACAGCGTGAAGCTGGCACAACAGTGGCTGTTGTTGCTAAGCAAACAAAAGTAATTGCAGCTAAAGTATCAACTTGGGATAATGTTGTTCTGGCCTATGAGCCAGTTTGGGCCATTGGGACAGGAAAGGTTGCAACTCATGCTCAGGCTCAAGAGGTCCATGCTGATTTGAGAAAATGGATTCATGACAAAGTGAGTGCTCAAGTTGCTGCGTCTGTAAGAATTATCTATGGAGGCTACCATGTTCTTGATGAGACTACTCACTATAGTAGCGATCCCAGGCGAGCATCTAAGGAATTGTGCAAACTCAGTATTGGTTTTATGGAATTGGGCATTCTGACTGCTACGAGGCTCTCTGCAATGAAGAAGGAAAATCAAAATGATGCTTATTGTGTATTGAGCAATATAATTGGGAAGTGGAATGAGCAATATAATTGGGAAGTGTTTGATCCTTGCACTGTCCTTACAATTGTGGTATTTGATAATGGACACTTACATGGAGGAAAAAATGCTGAAGGAGTAATGGATAAGAGAATTGGTAAGGTACGAATTCGGCTATCCACTCTTGTAAATGATAGGATTTACACTCACTATTATGTGCTTGTAAACTTGCATCCTGGAGGAGCCAAGAAGTTGGGAGAAATCCAATTGACTCTAGGAAGTTTAAGGAACCAAGCTGCTGCAATCACCACATTGAGAATCAAAAATGTCAAACCACCACTTAGTAAAGAGGTTGTGGACTATATGCTAGATGTGAGTGCAAATGTATGGAGCATAAGGAGAGGAAAAGCTCATTATGACACGATTGTGAGTCTTTTGAATGGTTTATTTTTTGTTGGTAAACAAGTTGATATGATAACTAGTTGGAAGAATTCAATTATTACAATGATTAGTCACTTCATCTTAGTCTTTGTCATTATTCTGTCCAAGATGGATTCTACAATCAACATGTTCATGCTTCTTCGTGGTTGGGATTTGGAACTACAGACGAAGGTTCTCTCTAGGATTCTCTTTGATATGCTTGATCCTTCACTTTTCTCTGCCTCAAACAATAAAGGCCCGGGATTCTCTTTGATATGCTTGATCCTTCACTTTTCTCTGCCTCAAACAATGCAGAAAAAAAAAGTATGAGTGAATTTTTTTTACCTCATTTGGACCTTGAGGTCAAGGTCCATTTTGTAGGGGTGGGTAATGTTACGTGTAAGGAGCTATTAATTGTACATTATATTAATTGTACGTCAAGCCTTTGGGTTTACTCACAGTGAGTGTATTAGAATAAGAGTAGAAGGTTAATAGACTAATATTGCAGTCATTGATATAGCTATTATAAATGTGACGTGGCAGGAGTTAGGACATTCATAGTTTGTCGTCTTTGTAATAAAAGGACAGTTATTGTAACAAATACGATTCATTCAGAAATTAATCAAAAATTGTTTTCTTTTGGTCTTCCTCCATTCTTCTCTGTTCTTGCTTCTTTGTTAGGGCTGGTCCCTTAACAAATACTCAGATAATTTATCATCTAAAAATAATTAGTTAAACTTCAATCCCTTGGAAATCTAAACATTTAACACCAATTGGAACCCTAATCCCTTAGCAACCCCTCATGAAATTAAGTAATGAACACGATAAATAAAACATCTGCAATCAAATATACGTCTATTCCTAGCACGCATACAAATTGTTATCCTACTCCTTTTTAAGATCAAAATCCCTGCTGAGGATTGCATGGAAATTTCACTTAGCGCTCTTCGAGTCTGAACTTCCTTCTTGTCTCGCGCTTAAGCCCAAGGTTGGGGGCTAAGCTTGCTAAGGCCGAACATATTTGCTCATACTGGAAGCTTTAGCTTCCTAATTGGGGCTTAAGCTTGCTTAGACAGAGGTCATTCGCTGATTTTTTGAGGTTTTAGCTTCGAATTGGGGGCTTAAGCCCCTTTCTAACAACTTGATAATCTTTGATAAGATCTTCAAATCTTCTTATTTTGTTCTTCATCTATCATATCTTCAATTTTTCCTCCTTTTTATCTTCAAATCCCCTCAAAATAGTAAATGTATATCATTTAATTAACAATTCATAAAGTTCATGATTATCATATTAAAACCCTAGTTTTTGACTTGTTCAACTAGATAATTCATATTATTTTAGTCTATAAAACAAGATAAACTAAAGGTTTATCAATTTCCAACGAACAGGTACTTTTAGTTGGGGTTCCACATACAATTCGATGAATGAGATCTCTCCATGCTCTCGAAATGCGTCTACTACTAACGCTACATCTTCATCCTCGACAACCTCCACAACAACCCACTGCACCAGGTTACCCGAGGCGCGTGTAGCAATCAATCGAGTGAAGGATTGACCCTGTTGTAATCTTAACTTCTTGTATGTTATTTTCTTTAGGTCATTATATTTGCATCAGGGGTTCATGCAGAACATTTTCGTATCTCCTTCAAACACTTGACCATTCGGTCCAAAATATCTCCTTCATTGTAAATATAATGGCGATTAAATCATTGCTACTCTCACTCATTATGTCAAATATGAAATACAAAATACAAGAAACAAGAAGATAGCGGGGTTCTTTAGAAAAAAAGGCTCAAGATTTGCAAATTGAACGTGGAAGGGAGGAGGGGGTATAAATAGCACTGAGTTCGCTATTATTTATGGCGAACTGTAACTATCGGTAGCTAGTTCATTGACCCATGCAGCGAACTTGCAAGGTGCTGCCACGTGGCACCTAGTTCGTCGGCCCATACAACGAACTTGCAGGGAGCTGCCACTTGACATCTAGTTCGTTGGCCCCTGCAGCGAATTAGGAGAGATCCTGCCACATGGCATATCTAGTTCGCTGGCATGGGCAACGAACTTTGCCACATGTCCTACCAACTTGTTATAGCACATGGGCATTAATTATCACCTAGTTCGCTACACCCAGTAGCGAATTTAGTGGCTACCAGAGACACGCCACATTAGCAAACCAAGTTCGTTGCCTAATCTAACAAATTTGAATGCGTGGCATATTGAAAAATAATACTGTTCGCGTGACAATTGGATAAATAAATCGGTGACATTTTGGTTACTGTCACGTAATCTTACATGTCAATTATTCAGCGCTAACAGCACTCCTCTATTTTCTCATTAGTATCATCACCATTGTAATGAAGGGATACAATTAGTACATTAATAGATATATCGAATAATACTAATTTGATTGTATAAAACAAACACGGAAAAGAGAATCTCAGGATTCAAACCATATATTACAATTATTATGGCTTATTGTTTTATCAGTAACAAATAAAAAGAGAGACAGAGAGACAACTAAACTTGTTTCTAATTTCCTCCTGAGGACTTGGAGCTTGCTGTTGAGATGTTGCTTTTGGCTTGGGAGGAGATTGTTGAGACGTTGCTCTTTACCTGTGAACTCTGGGTTGAGCTTGAGTCTGTGAAGAAAACTAAGTTCTCCTGATTGTCACCAAACACTTGAAGGGATCTTGGAATTGGAGGCAAAGTCACCTCCAAGATCCCCTCAAGAATTTGAACTACCTGACCCATGGTTGGCCGGTGAGATTCATTGTCTTGGACACACCAAGAAGCAACTTTAATTATTCTAGTGACCTCTTCAATATCAGCATTTCCCTGCAACAAAGGGTCCAAAAGGCTAAGGACACTGCCACCTTGGATAACAAGGTTTGCAGCCCAGGTAGGAAAAAACGTAACTTGGCCATCTTTTGAAGGCTCAGAGTTTCTCCTACCTGACACAAACTCAAAAAGCATCATTCCATAGCTGTACACATCAGCTTTAGCTGTGATAGCCACCCCAGAAATCCACTCTGGTGCAAGATAACCTCTTGTTCCTCTCATGGTTGTGAGGACCCTGCTGAAATCCCTCCCAATTAGCTTTGCAAGCCCAAAGTCTGCAACTTTTGGACAAAACTCAGCATCTAAGAGAATGTTTTCTGGCTTTACATCGCAGTGTATAATACAATCTCTGCACTTCTCATGGAGGTAAGTTAATCCCCTTGCTACTCCAAGAGCAATTTGGTATCTCATTTTCCATTCTAACAACTCAGAGTTCTTGTTCTGGAATAGATGGAATTCCAAGGACCGATTTGGCATGTAATCATAAACCAGAAGCTTTTGGGAACCTTCGGAGCAGAATCCACGAAGCCGAACGAGATTAACATGTTGTATTGTCCCTATTGTACTAACTTCTGTTCGGAACTGCTTCTCTCCTTGGCTAATGCTTTCCAACTTCTTCACTGCTATGACACTTGAATCACCCAACATTCCTTTGAAAACAGAACCAAAACCTCCTCCTCCCAATTTCTCAGAGAAATTCTTTGTTGCATTTTGCAAATCTCTATACCCAAATGCCACCAATGAACCCTCCACAGGCTTTCCTGTTCCAACCATTCTCCTTCGCCTAATCATGACAAATAAAAGAAGGGCGAGGACAACACCTATGCCAACAACAGTCCCCACAACAACACCTATAATCTTCCCGTTACTCTTTTTAGCATCATGAAACTCTGATGCTGCAAGTTTGAGATACAAAGTTTCACCACTACTATCATCTGAAGATAGTTGTTGCAGATTCAGTAGGTCCCCATTCCAAATTGAACATCCGTTACTTCCATATGCATAAGCAATGCAGGAGCAGTTGTTCACGCAGGTTGATTCACATTCCCCAACATTCCCTGATCCCACAGATTGTGAATGATTAGGTAATGCCATGTTGGGGATTGCTAAGAACCTATCCTTATCCCTATTAGAAGGATTGGAATTCCCGCATTGCAAATTTGTTTTCCTCTTACACCCACCTGAGTGATCCCCTAGATCCCAGTCAGATTTTGACTTGGGTTGAAAACCAGTTAAACAGTTACAGAATGGCATTGAATACTCAGTGCAGCTCCCAAATGCACCGCAGAAAGCATAAACCTCACACTGTCGTCTTGGCTGTGACCAAAACAAATTCCATTGTTGAGTATTATCCAACCACGAGAGTTGCTTGATCTGCCCCGAGATATCCATAACAAACCGAGATATAATGGAAGAGTTATACATGGAGTAGGTGAAATAACTCTCGTTCTCGTTTGTCACAAATGTGAAATTGTATATATAATTAGCTCTCATTTCGGGTACCAGGCTGAAAATGTGTCCATTCCAAGGGCCACTTGTCCAATACTCTTCAGATTTATTCCAAAGAATAAGATATGAAGTGGTTCCTTTGGGGTCTAGTTCAAGAGAAAAGAGACCCGTTGCAGGATCTTGATTATTCTTCCATGAAGTGAGATATTGAGGCTTCTTGGTTTTATTATCAAGTTTAATTTTGCCACCTGGAAGCCATGTATCCGTTGGATGATCAAAACTCTGCCATAGAAAATCTGATGTATCATTAGGCCTATCTCTTAAGATGAGATTCCCAGTATCTAGGAGAACAGCTACAACAGAACCTGGCCTAGGAGAACTCATGGTCAAATTTGTTGACCAAACTTGATTTGAAGACCCATCTAAGAGAACTAAATTACCATCTGATACTGTTAACGTGGCATTATTCTTGTCAGAGACAGGGTGGTCTCTATTAGCTACCCAAACAATTGTCTGTTGAGAGACCTTTTTGTACCACGTGCCTATGTAGTAGTTAGAGGAATTACCTGGCTTGAAGAAACCAAGTTCAAAGATCCCACCTTGAGATAGAAGAGTTTGGTCACCTGAGAGAGATTGGTTTGCAGAGATGGTGGTGAGAGGTGCTGCAAGGGAAGGGTATGTGTGGAAAGAGAAGAAGAGGGTGAGAAGAGAAAGCCATAACCATGTCTTCCTCATGTTGCATATGGCTGCGCCTCCACTTAGCATTTTCCAGAGAAAAAAAAAAAAACCAGATATTTTAGGACTTAGGATTTTCGTAGAAGTGGAACAGACAATGAATAACGATGAATGTGGAGAACAAGTGTATGTCGTGCTGGAAACGAGAATAAGTTAATGCGCTGATTGCTGCTGCTGCTACTTGCTAGGTTGAACAAGTCAAACAAGTGCTCACATACTAACTATTATGCCCTTTTGGCCACGGCAATCTAACTTTGTAGGAGTTATGTCATTTTCATGAATTGTGACAAACCATAAAGTGATGTATGGACAACTCTGTGAGTGAGGGGTGTTTAATAATTTTACATTATCTCTTTCTAATAAAATAAGATTAGTACTATTGATATTAAAGATTAAATAACAACTCTAGTTGAACTGAAATAAGTATTTTATGTTTTTAACATAAATATTGAAGTAACCAGATAACCGACACACAATTTTCCATTGTCCAAGTTGGCATTTTGTAACATTTTTTTTATCAATAAGTGACGGATAAGAATTTCTTAAGTGTTCGGAATCGTGCAAGTAACATAGGAAAAGTATAAATATGGTACTCATAAAAATTATAGTATCGTGTATCAATTCGTTTAGTTAATTATTATGTAAACTCATAACTAAGATATTGAATCAAAGTTCGATAGTAAAAATATTGGGTTTTATAATTCTCATTTAACATGAGAATTTAAATTTTCCTACACATCCTTCGATTTTCGTGCCAACGTGAGTCCTACACATAATTTTTTCTAATATACGGATCTCACATACTTTTTGTCTCTACAACATGAAAATTCAATTCTCACGTTAAAAGAGAAATATAAAACCCAAAAATATTATTAAAAAGGATGAACGACACTCATAACAATATTTGAACCGGATTAATTTGATCTAAAAAGAGATAATATATAAATAAAATTTAATTTTGATTTTTAAGGATTTAGACAACAAAAAATACAAGGTTAAAGATCTAAAATTGGGGAACTGATCCATGCAGAAGGTCTAATTCATTATCTGACTATAATTGCTTTTACTATGAGGTATCTTTTATTTTAAACTATTCATGATATTAATTATGGAGAAAAATATCTAATGTTACTTTAAATAATCTTATCTAATATTTATCGAAATGACGTTATTTTAAAGTTGAAAAATTAAAAAATCAGAATGATAAAGACTATTATATCCGCGAAATAAATTAAAAATATAAAAATACCATGATTTCCGTCCTAAAATGATGTTATTTTGATGAATATTAGATAAAATTATCTAAAGTAACATTAGAAAAAACAAACCCATTAATTATTGTCCAACTGCAAAAGCACAAGCTGTAATTCAGGTTTTATCACATGGGATGAAGGTAAGTTACCAACTGGAACCGTCTTTGGTGGGTAAATTCAATATATATTTTTAATTTTTTGTTAACAATTCAATATAAAGTTTAAGGGTAATATATGTTATAGGAAAACAAAAATAGTTGCCGCAGATACTAAAATTGATGCGGGTTCATTGATAACTTTTCTCTCTCCTTAAAGTTGTTTCTCTTTCCTGATTTTTTTTTGTCCGCATGGATTTCTTTTATTTTTCTATAACTTTATGGGGTAGAATATTTTTATTACCCATTTTTTTCTACTATCATTCCACTACCACTCTAATCACCATTGGATTAGAGGAAAAGTTAAATGAAGAGAGAGAAAAAAAAATAACTTTTGAATTCAATGATAATTAAAGTGGTAGTGGAGTGGTAATAAAAAAAATGGGTAATAGGAATATCCTACCCCTTACATTACACATGTATTACCCAAACTTTAAAGCGAATAAAAATGTTGTCTTCCATCATTTTCCCTTCTCGTGAGCATGACGAAGACATTGGTCATCAAATTGAAATCTTGTTGACAAAAGACAAAGTCGCATTAATGGCGCAGGTAAACAAGTTGATGGAAACCGTGCTACGATCATTTTCTCCGGAAAAATAAAATAAAATAAAATTGTAGGTTTGACGCTTTCCATGCTCCTGTTTAGAAAAAAAGGGATTTTCCCTGCTCTGACTGACAAATAGGCCTGGCAATACGGGCCAGCCCATCCCGGCCCGCCCTGCTCCGCCACTGGCCCGTCTAAAATGGGCTGGCCCGTCCCGGCCCGTTTTGACAGAATGGATTGAATTGAGCAATCCGGCTCGTTTTATAGGTGGGTTGGTGGGCTACGGGCCAGCCCGCCTAAAATAAAAAAAATATAAAAATAAAATACAAAAAAATAAATTCTGGATAAAAGCATACAAAAATCTGCATAAAATTTTAATGTGCTTATGAAACCAAGAAGATCAGTGTTTAATAATCTACATATAAATATGCAACTTTCAATCCAAAAATAATAATAAAAAATAAAATCATATCAAGGTAAAACAGAGTAACAAAGTGTTGTATGAGCAGTCCACAACAATTCGAAAAAGCTACTTGCATGCAGAGAAATCTAAGGCACGGAACTACATAACAAGTAGTAGCCAAAAAAAAGAAAAAAAAAGGCTTGGCGGGCTAGCCCACCCTGTGGCGGACTGAGCCCAGCGGGTTGACGGGTTTGGCGGGGCGGGTTTGACGGGCTGGTGGGTTGAAAAACTCAACCCAGCCCGCCCTGTTTAGCGGGCAGGGCGGGTCAGCCCGGCGGGCTCAACCCATTTTACCAGTCCTACTAATTTCTTCAAAGACGATAGAATGTTCTTCAAATCAAACCTCACTTCGGTCATCGTCGGAGTCTAACATGTTGAGTCAAATTAAATGTTGAAATTGTAGACGTAATAAAGTTCAAATTTAATTTATTTATGGGAAAAATATTTCCACAAATAATGCAGGTCGATATTGAAATTTTAAAAAATTATAAATATAAAAATTATTATAACTGTAGAAAAAGCGAATTCTTTATTTATTTATTTAAAATGAATCAATTAAAGTTAAAGCTATTTGACGTATTTAAAATAAAAAAATGTTTAATTCTTTAATAGCTTACTTATTTTATTTATTTAAATATTACATTTAAGATTAAGTTTAATTAAATAATAAATAATAATGAAATTATACTTATGTAGATATAATTATAATTTATTAAGTAATAGTAACGGTAACATATAAATATTATTTATTTTTATCTCATTACAATTCATTATTTATAATCTTTTAATGTTGAACTTATTAAAATCAAGTTAATTGTATTTATAAAATTAAGACTAATTAGGTTTAAATTCAAATCTATTTATAATGAAAACAACAAACTCGATCATACATCTAATGATTCAAAGCACTATTGTAAAATCTGGCCCGATCCGGTCGGGTCGACCCGGAACCCGGTGACCCGGTCATCGAATCGGTCCGGGTCAAGCATTGACCGGTCATGCATCGACCCAGTCAAATTCAGTCAAAACTCGGCCAAACCCGATCAAAACTGGTGACTCGGTGACCCATTGACCCGGTCGGGTCATGTATTTAAAAAACAAAATTGTTTCATCATATCAAAAAAAATGTAGAGATTATTTTAAAAACTTTTTATAATTTTATTTGCTAGTATACTCTTCTACAATGAACTCAAATTTCAGTTTCTAATATTAAAGCAATTTGCGGAACAATAAATTAAGAGAATGTGACATATGTTATTTTAATATAGTTTGACACTGGTATCAAAGGATCTACCTCATATATATATATATATATATATATATATATATATATATATATGAAAATGTTATATTTACAAACTACACTAAAATATAACCGGTTATACTTCAATCAAGAGCGTATGACCGGTCATATTTAGTGTAATTTGTAAAAAAGAATTGTAAACAAATCATTCCTTATATATATATATATATATATATATATATATATATATATATATATATATATAAGGTAGGATCTTTGACAACTCATCTTATAGTCGTTAGATCAAAAAAGATCAGTGGTGTCACATTCTTGCAAATCAGAATCGTTTATTTTTTATCTAATGGCTCTCAGATGAGATGTCAAATTTTAAATTTGATACTGGTGTCAAAGGATCCTATATATATATATATATATATATATATATAGGGGAAGGTTATATTTAAAAACTTTTTGTTTACAAACTACATTAACTATGATCGATCATACTTCAATCAAGAGTGTATGACCGGTCATATTTAGTGTAATTTGTAAAAAAAAAAAATTATATACGGATCCTTCCCTATAAATATATATATGGGGCAGGATATTCTTACACCGGTGTAAGAGTTAGAAGTCTTAGACTCAATCGTGACCATTGATCCACTTATATCCAATGGCTCACATTCCTAAAAGAATTGAGCCATTAGATATAAATGGGATCGACGGACATGATTGAGAGTGTAACTTACACCGGTGTAAAATATATATATATATATATATATATATATATATATATATATATATATATATATATATATGAGCAGAATCCTTTGACACCGGTGTCAAACTTTGAAATTTGACACCAAATCCTAACCGTTGATTTCCGCCAATCAACGATTATAATATATCGGGAATTACACTTATTAATTAATTATTAATTGCCAATAAATAATAATCGTTGATTGGCGGAAATCAACGGTTTTAGGATTTGGTGTCAAATTTCAAAATTTGGCACTGGTGTCAATATATATATATATATATATATATATATATATATATATATATATATATATATATATATATATATATATATATATATATATAGGGGCCAAGATCATTTTACACCAGAGTAAGTTACACTCTTAATATTATCTGTTAATTCCACTTATATCTAAGGGCTCAAATTATCTAGTAATGTGAGCCATTGGATACAAGTGGATCAATGGTCAAGATTGAATGTAAGACTTCTAACTCTTACACTGGTGTAAGAATATCCTGCCCCTATATATATATATATATATATATATATATATATATATATATATATATATATATATATATATATATATATAACATGATTCAAAATCAGTATAAAAATTTATACGAAATACAGTGATTACTTGTTAAACCAAAACTACTATGAAAGACTCTAAACGAAAGAGGAATGGGAAGACACAACAAAGCAGAAAGATGGAAAAAGGAATAAAAAAAGAGTTATTTATGTAATATTATTTTTACAAAAATCCTCAAACTAAAGTTTATCAATAAGTGGCCAACATGGATAAATCAACTAGTAAGATCAAATAACAGAGAAAATTTTAGGTTCAATTCTTTATTAATACGTGAACTTTAAAATGAGATAACTTTCTTATTTTTATTAATTTTCTACCCTAAAAAAATTATCAATAGAAAGTTGTATATGCAGACAATTTAATATTTTTCCATTTCTGCGTTATCACTACACGAGCCAAAAAAATTAAAATATTACTATTTTAATAAATAATTACGAATACATAGCAGTTTCGAAACTATTTACAAATCTATAGCAGTCAGTGGCAAAAAAAAATTAACTTATGAACCGTAAAACTTTGAAAAGGCATAACTTTTGACTCGGGTATCCGAATGAGGTAATTCTTTTTTGATTCCATATAACTTTTCGAGATCTACGCAATGTCATCTCATTTGATATATTTTATCTCTCACAAACACAATTCAAATTTGCAATAATTGTATTATATAGTGTGTCACAACAAAATTTAAAAAATTATTATTAATAAGAAAAATAAAATAAAGATTAAATTTCTGATTTAAACTCAAAAGTTAATTTGAAAAATCTGTATTAATAAATAAAATAATTAAATAAATATTCTAAACACTTGGTACAATATTATATAAATTTGTATATATTTTAATAATTAATAAATAAACTTGTAAACTATTTTTTTTCAAACACTTGGCAGAAGTATATATTTTAATATGACATTAAGTATCCTTATTTATAGATGGGTTAATCTACTTTTGTGCCATCTTTATATTATCATTGTTGCAAATTTGAATTGTGTTTGTGAGAGATAAAATATATCAAATGAGATGTCATTGCGTAGATCTCGAAAAGTTATGTGGAATAAAAAAAATTACCTCATTAGGATACCCGAGTCAAAAGTTATGCCTTTTCAAAGTTTTACGGTTCATAAGTTAACTTTTTTTTTTGCCGCTGACTGCTATAGATTTGTAAATAGTTTCGAAACTGCTATGTATTCGTAATTATTTATTAAAATAGTAATATTTTAATTTTTTGCCCACTACACGACAAGAAACCTTCAGCATTTCTTAGTCTTGATAAAAAAAATAACAAAAGGCCCACCCAAAAGATTGAGATCATTAAACCGGACAATTGACTTTTGGAGCCCAAGCCTGCTAAGTTCTTAACTAAAATCACATAGGAATATTTGTCTTGCCTGAGTTTTTTGAACTTTGGGAAATGATTTCCAATTCGCGTCGTAAGAGAAAGATCGATGTGTACTGATTTCAAATTCACAACGCAAGAGGAATATCGATGTGTACAATAAACCGCGAAGAATTTTTTCGGTTGGTACAAAGACGATGGAGGTAGAGTGAAGAGTTTGACCAAGGCATGAAATTCTTTGTACTTCCTATAGAGCAGATTCCAATCTGAAAACTATTGTCCACCAAATATACCTTAATACAAAATTAGGGTTTTATAATTCTTGTGTTGAAGGAGAATTGAAATCTCATGTTGTAGAGATAAAAAATATGTGGGACCTATGTGTTAGAAAAAATTATATGTGGGACCCATATCAGCACGAAAATCGAAGGGTGTGTAGGAAAATTTGAATTCTCATGTTGAATGAGAATTATAAAACCCATAAAATTAGTAGTGTAAATATTACTTATAACTTAAAAGTCAATTATGTTGAAATAATTGTGTTAGTTGATCACGAGTTCAGATTTTATCATCGCATTTTGTAATAAAAGTTAAGAAGTAAAATTTAAATTAGTATAAGATAATAATAATAAAAAAAAGGTCTTCTATTATTCACACTTTAAACTTAACGGCTCCTGGATAGAGGAAAGAGATCTTGAGTTATGGATTTAGAGGTAGGTCTATATCCCTCAAGGGGTGAAATATATCGCTATGTGAGTGGTTAAAGTAGAATTGGTGTGAACCAAAGCTTAGAGAGAGACATCATAAGTATTATTTCAGATATGATTAAGATATAAAGAAGGTTAAAGAGTATGGTAGTCTATATTTTTTGCAAAGTAACAATACATAAAAGTGATGGATGCAAGATATATTGTCTGATAGAGAAGCGGGGTATATAAATATTCCTTAAGGGTATGTTTGGTGTATAATATAGGATAAGGCCTGATAGTATAATGCCTGATAGTATAAAACCTGATTAAATTTTAATATTATCCACCATTTAGTATGGTATTGTATAAAATAATATCCTTCCTTCCTTAATGACGACGTTTGCTCTCTTACGTGTGAGTATGCAAATGATCAAATTATATCATTGCAATCATGGAATATAGGCGCTTTATATTTGGTCCTAGTACCTGAAATCTGTTGCACTGTTGATCTTATGATTGAAACAATTTGTATTTTTCCCTCTTTTAAACGCAACTTTCACGCTGTCGGGGGGAAATATTTTATGTGCTCTAGCATCATCCAATGATTTGATGTTCCTCCTCACAACACTAATTTTTTCTTTCCTTTTTTATCCCTACTATTTATTCTTTTTCCCAATACATGAGTGAAATGAGTTTGGCAGGGGAGTGAAGAATATTCTGCATTGAGGTCTATATGTTTATTCCAGGGAAGTAGGGGCATGACCCCTTGCAGGCAGACCCGATTGTATTGGGTCTGTAAAGGCCAGTCCAAAATAAATGTGTTAGAATTATTAATATAAAATTATTAAAGTAAAATCACTTATCAATCTAAATTTTAGGTTGGGCGTAGCATTTTGTAAAACTGATTTTCCTAAAACTAAAATTTTTTAAATTAATTTTGCTGAAAAGTAAGTTTATAATTAATGTTCGAGAACTTTTGTTTAAAAAACAAATTTGATAAAATATTCGTACTCACACTTTTCACTTTTTTAGAACAAATTAATTACCTGGGTAGCGGGTCAATTCCTAAGCTATTTTGAATCTTTGATTACTTGTTAAACCAAAAACACTATGAAAGACTCCAAAAGAATGAGGAATGGGAAGACAAAATAAAGGATAAAGATGGAAAAAGGAATAAAAAAACAGAGTTATTTATGTAATATTATTTTTACAAAAATTCTCAAACTAAAGTTTATCAAAAACTGGCCAACATGGATAAATCAACTAGTAAGATGAAATAACGTCTTAGAAAATTTTAGTTTCAATTTTTATTAATACGCGCACTTTAAAATGAGACAACTTTCTTATTTTTATTTTTTTTTCTACCTAATTTTTTTTTTTATCAATAATATTACTTCTAGAAAGTTGTATATGCAGCTAGAATTTACTATTTTTCCATTTCTGCGTTATCACTGCACGACAAGAAACCTTCGGCATTTCTTGTAGTCTTGATGAAAAGTCACAATAGGCCCACCCAAAAGATTGAGATGATTATCCCTTAAACCGGACAATTGAATTTTGGAGCCCATGACTGCTAAGTTCTAAACTACAATCACATAGGAATATTTGTCTTGCCTGAGTTTTTTGAAATTTGGAAAATGATTTCCAATTCCCACCGTAAGAGGAAGATCGATGGGTACAATAAGCTGCATAGAATTTTTTCAGTTTGTACATAGAAACATGGAGGTAGAGTGAAGAGTTTGACCAAACTAAGAAGTAAAATTAAAATTAGGGCAATATTGTAAGTATTAATCAGTAATTCAATAATTCATGTTCAATAATATTCATTCACGAACATGACAGAGGATTTTCAAAATTCATAAGTTTTACACAAACATATCTTTGTTCATAATTGCGGAAGAACTTTACGGTAGAATACCTTTTCTTAGAACCTTAATCCTTCACTGTTCTTGTATCTTCTTTGATAGGGATTAGATATAACTTTCATAGGCAGACTTAGATGGACACGTTAATTTCTGTCAGACACACTTATCAAAAAACTGACCATATGACTCTTATATAACTGCACCTATCAGCAGTTATGCTTTAAATAACTCCCCTTTACTGTCAATTACCATTATGCCCTTTTATTAATTAAATCAACTGACACTTAATATTATACATGAGACAAATAGTTTTACATTCTCCCACTTGGCTCATGTCATAAGGTGTCCCTTCACGATTAAATCAAAATTCATTATAATGCGCATTTACTAGGCTAAAGGTTTCATACATTGACCTCATCATAATTCATTATTAGAAATAAAATCAACATTAGTCATGGTGGTTCTATGCTATCAAGTCGGCATAGTCCCTTCCATGTAACACTATACTGACTATTCTCCCTAACATGATACTTTAATAGGAAGTACACATTATGTCCAACAACAATGTCTTCATTACGGACCATAAATATTTTCAATATCATCACATATACTTGCATGCATACATAAATTGAAAACAAGACAATATCAGAAACATATATTCATCAATGAGCTCAGAGTGTCAACATTTAATACATAACAATAAGTATCGTCATTCATTAGCTGACATAATGCTCATTCTACATACATGACCAGTAAATGTCTTGGGCGTTAATCCCTTCGTCAAGGGATCAACTATCATAAGATCGGTGCTAATATGCTCTATAGGCACTCTATGTTTCTGAACCTCTTCTTTAACGGCAAAGTAGTTCAATTCTATATGTTTAGCACCTTTGGAATATTTGTCATTTTTAGAAAAGAAGACTGTTGCGGAATTATTACAATAAATTTTCAATGGCTTTTTAATGTTGTCGACCAATCCAAGCCCTAAAATAAAGTTCCGTAGCCATTTAGCCTGAATCGTGGCTTCAAAGCATGCCACAAATTCAGCTTCCATAGTGGACGCAGCTATTACAGTCTGCTTCGCACTTTTCCATTATATAGCTCCTTCAGCTAAAAGATACAGGTAACCACATGTAGACTTTCTTGTGTCTACGCATCCCGCAAAATTTGAATCTGTGTATCCTATAACTTCAAGGTTGTTACACCTTCTATAAGTAAGTATGTGACCTTTAGTTCCTTACAAATATCTCAGAACTTTCTTTGCAACTTTCCAATGATCCATACCGGGATTACTTTGGTATCTACCCAACATCCCAACTGCAAAGCTAATATCTAGTCTCGTACAAGTCTGAGCATACATTAAACTCCCAACTAATGATGCATACGAAATCTCTTCCATTTCTTTTCGTTTCAATTCACTTTTAGGACATTGCATGAGACTAAATTTATCTCCTTTATGAATTGGAACTAGAGATGATGAGCAGTTTTCCATTCTGAATCTCTCTAGAACTTTATTAATATACGCTTTCTGAGACAAACCTAACAGTCCTTGTGATCTATCACGGAATATTTCTATTCCTATCAGATAGGTTGTCACTCTCATATCTTTCATTTCGAAATTACTAGAGAGAAACTTCTTATTCTCATTTAAAAGACCAAGATCGTTAGTTGCAAGCAAAATATCATCAACATACAGAATCAATAAGATAAACTTGCTCCCACTGATCTTCAGATATATACATGGATCAACGATGTTTTCTTTAAATCCAAAAGAAACAACAGTATCATTAAACTTAAGATACCATTGTCGTGAAGCTTGTTTAAGTCCGTATATTAACTTCTTAAGTTTGCACACCATGTGCTCTTTACCGTTTTCTATGAACCCTATTGGTTGGTCCATGTACACATCTTCATCTAAATTTCCATTTAGAAAGACAGTTTTCACATCCATTTGATGTAACTCTAGATCATAATGAGCCACCAATGCCATAATGATTCTTAAAGAATCATTCTTTGAAACTGGTGAAAAAGTTTCTTTATAGTCAATGCTATCTTTCTGAGTGAATCCTTTTGCAACTAGTCTGGCCTTGTGACTTTCCAAGTTACCATGAGAGTCACGTTTGGTCTTAAAGACCCATTTATAACCAACTCTCTTGCACCCTTCTGGTAACTCAACAAGATCCCAAACCTTATTATGTTCCATAGATTTTAACTCATCTTTCATGGCATCTAACCACTTATCACCATTATCACCATTCATGGCTTGTGAAAATGTTACTGGATCATCCTGAATACCCATGTCAAAATCAGACTCTTGTAGATATACCACATAATCATTAGAAATAGCAGGTCTCCTTTCTCTTTGAGACCTTCTTAATGCTATTTGTTGTGATTCTTCTACTATGGGTTCATTCGGTTCATCAACAATGATCTCTTCATGAATAGTGGGATCATCAACTCGCCCTTCATTATTATTGATTGGTTCAATAGCATGAGGAACAACAACTTTGCTGGAGCTACAAGCCAATGGAACTTGTATTCTCACTTCATGAATATTCACTTTACGTGGTGTTTCACTCCCACTAACTTCACCATTCTCAATGAACCTAGCATTTCCAGATTCAATAATCCTTGTAGTATGATAATGACAGTAAAATCTATACCCTTTTCGATTTTTCTGGATAACCAATGAAATAACCACTGATTGTCTTTGCATCCAGTTTCTTTTGTTGCGGATTGTAGTATCTAATCTCTGCCTGACAACCCCAAACATACAGATGTCTTATACTAGGTTTCCTTCCAGTCCAAAGTTCAAAAGGAGTATTTGGAACTGACTTACTAGGAACCCTATTCAATATCTACATGGTAGTTTTTAGAGTATAAGTCCACAATGAAACAGGTAAAGAAGAATTACTTAACATACTCCTAACCATATCCAGTAAGGTCCTATTACGCTTTTCTGATACACCATTTTGTTGCGGTGTACCGGACATTGTGTATTGAGCACAAATTTTCCAGAAATTTAGCAAATGAGCCCGGATGTTGTTCACTTTCATCATACCTTCCATAATATTCACAACCCCTATCAGACCTGAAAATCTTCACCTTTTTGTCTAATTGCCTTTCAAATTCATTAATAAAATCTCCAAAGCATTTGCAGCTTGAGACTTATCATGCAGCAAATAGAAATAACCATAACGTGAATAATCATCAATGAAAATGATAAAATATTTTTCTTTATTGAATGCATTAACATCAAATGAACCACATACATAAGTGTGTATATTTTCAAGAAGTTGAGTGCTCCTTGTGGCTCCTTTCTTTGTGTGTTTTGTTTGTTTTCCTTTAATACAATCCACACAAACATTCAAATCAGTAAAATCTAAATCCGGAAGGATTTCATTCTTCACCAATCTTTGCATCCTTTCTTTGAAAATGTGTCCCAAACGTTTGTGCCACAAGTAAGCAGAATATTCATTAATTAAGGTACGTTTAATACCAACATTATGATGCAGAGTCATAAGCGTTTCAACATAAAGATTATCAAGAAATAATTATATAATCCATCACCTAAAGTACCATTACCATTCAAATGATTGTGCATGTACAAACTGAAACTACCACTACCAAATTTAAAAGAGTATCCAACAACATGAGTTTGGAAATTGAAACTAAATTCCTAGATATACTAGGGACATACAAAGTTTCACATAAGTCCAAATGAAATCCACTGTCGAGAATTAAACGGTACGTCCCAACAACTTCCACCAGAACTTTTACTTTATTGCCCATAAAGACAAACTTTTCATTTGGCCTTGTGGTTTAGGTCATAAGGAATCCCTGCATTATATTAGAAACATGAGTAGTACAACCAGAATCAATCCACCACGTATTATAAGGAACTTCAGCCAGGTTTGATTCATAACATACATAAGCACTAGGCTTACCTTTCTTTTCGAACCAAGCCTTACATTTCATGTAATCCTTTTTGAAATGCCATTCCTTTTTACAGAAATGGCACCTTATCTTTGCATTACTTTCCTTTTTGTGGATTTTAGAAGAAGAGGCCTCATCAACCTTAAGGGGTCCTCCTCCTCCTTTCTTCTCATGCTTCTTAGCTTTATTCTTTTCAGCCCCTTAATGCTTTACATAATTGATGGAATGAGTTCCCTGATTCTTGAGTCTGGTTTCCTCCTGAACTAGCATATTGTGCAATTCATGCACATTCCATTTATCTCTCATGGTGTTATAGTTCATTTGGAAAGGACCATACTCAGACGGTAATGAGTTCAATACGAACTGCACTAGGAAGTTCTTATCCACAATCGTTCCCAATAATTTCAATTTTGCCGCAATGCTTGTCATATTAATAACATGCTCATGCATAGTACGAACCATCAAACTTCATGGTAGTCAATGTACTCATAAGTGTCCCAGCAAGAGACTTATCAGCGGTTTGGGAGCGTTCTTCCACAAGTTTCATCATTTCGATGGCACTTTCAGTTTGTGGAAGAGCTAACTTAATGTTGCTTGCAATGCTCATTTTCATGTACATCAGACTTAATCTGTTGGATCTTTCTCAGTTCTTAAAATGGTTCCTTTCATCCTCAGTGCTTTCAGGAGTAATAGCACCAGGTTCCTCTTCTCTAAGAGCCATATCCATTACCCCAAGGTAAAATTAGATTTGCTCTTTTCATTCAGAGAAGTTTAGCCCATTAGAAACTGCAACACTTGAGAACATGGAATGTGTGGCAACAGGTACTGCGAGAAATAACATTTAAACATTAATGCTTTGAGTCATACATATCACATACTAACATACTTCACAGATTCAAATATACTAACTTCAATGCATATTAACGTTCACCTTTGGGATCCATTAACATACAACATTAACCATAATGATGCTATATAAATTTCACATAATTTGGCAATGATGCATACCCCTATCAGAAATATTCGTCATCTTTGGATGTCCAAATGCAAGAAATATGCCAACAATACCAACATCTATGTTCATTTTATAAAACAAATAATTATCATTTGGGTTGATCCCTAACTGTTCTATAATAATGAACTTCAATATACCACAACATGAATAATTATATCATACTATTCACAGCATCACAATCATGGTAATTAAAATAGAATCATAATATTTGAAATTAAGAGAATTCTTCAAAATTTGGCCACTTTGGTGACTAACAAATCTACCATAATTTAATTCAAAACTTTGTTCAACTTTCATGTATATCAATGTCCTTTCATATTTTCCCAATAATTCATAAAATGGAATAAACATACGATAATGATACACTTTCCCAGTACAAGGACCAAAGAAATGGCACGGACCTGCGCCATAACACAAAAGTCGAAATCGGCAGAATTCATTCGTTCTTTCATAACACGAAACCGATAAAACTTTATCGACATTTAGATTTTCACGCAATTCCATGCAACTTTATTTATATTTATCCTTTATGTCAAAAAATGTCAATCAACTAGTATTCCAAAACCGTGAAGGTTATAGTGTACGGGTTTTTTTTTATGAAAAGTCACATTATTCAATTTTGTTTTTTATGAAACCATGAGTCTTTATGTCATGGTAAATGGATATGGAAAACCGAAATGCACAGTACAAATGATACATAAACCGAATGACAATATTACCCATTAATATGTAAATGACTATGTTTTCCAACTTGGATTAAAATATGAACGCAAAAACCGAGAAGTGCCTTTAATATTTTTATTTTCAAAACCCTAATTTTTCATGAATCAGGAATTCATTCATAATCATTTATGGAAAAACACAAATTCTTAAACACATACTCTCATACCATATGTAAGCGTTAATCAGTAATTCAATAATTCATGTCCAACAATATTCATTCAGGAACATGACAGAGGATCTTCAGAATTCATGAGTTTCACACAAACATACCTTTGTCCATAACTGTGGAAGAACTTTACGGTAGAATACCTTTTCTCAGAGCCTTAACCCTTCACTGTTCTTTGTATCTTCTTTTTTTTTTTTTTTGGTACAGATTCTTGTATCTTCTTTGATAGAGATTGGATATAACTTTCATAGGCAGACTCAGATGGACACGTTAATTTCTGTCAGACACACTTATCAGAAAACTGACGATATGACTCTTATATAACTGCACCTATCAGCAGTTATGCTTTTAATAACTCCCCTTTACTGTCAATTACCATTATGCACTTTTATTAATTATATCAAGTTATCAACTGATAAATAGTTTTACAAATACTACTCTCATGTTATATGAGAATAGTTCTCTCATGTCATAAAGAGAATTCAAGTGAGACCTACCATTAAAAGAAAAAAAGAGAGGTGGAGTAAGTGATTTTCAAAATAAGAGAACATGAGATAACTATCTCAGATAAAATGAGAGTAGTATTTTCCTTAAATTTAACACGAGGTAAAAAGAAAAATAAGTCTTGATTATTCACAGTTAAACTCAAAGCTCTTGCGTAAAAAAAAGTTAGGAATATTATTATGAAATTATTAACGTAAACATCATTTATCAAATTAAGCTTTTAGGATGAAGAAATCATTTTGTAAAATTGATTTTTCTAAAACTATATTTTTAAAAGGGAGCACCTAATCTCATATCGTAGGAGATACTCCTCTCATGTCATAGAGCCAACACATGGTGGGGTCCCACCATATGTTAAAAAATAAAAAATAAATAAATAAAAGATACATTTGTCGATGTATCTACAACATAAGATAACCTTCTTCTATTACATGAGACAATAATTTTGCTCAAAAGTAAATTTATAATTAATGTTCGAGAACTTTTGTTTAAAAAGCGATTTTGATAAAATATTCGTACCACACTTTTCAGGTTTCGAAGACAAGTTAATTATCTGTTAGCGGAATGAGAAAAATGTTTGTTATTTTAAACGACATAAAATTATGTCAATTTAAGAGAGAGATAGACACAAAATAATTTTTTATTTAAAATTTAAATTAAAAAAATCCACCCATTTTCTTCCTCGTGATCTCATTCCTTGTGTCTATATCTCTTCTAAAATAACATAACTTATGTCATTTAAAACGACAAACATCAAACCCTAACGGGATTTATTTTGTCTTTTAAATGCACATCACATTTCAAGCAGAGTAAAAATTAATTGCACGCTAATGTTCTTTTAAAATTTATTTGGCGCATTATTATTTAAATTTGTTTCCACCGTTATCTAATTTTACAAGTTTTTAATTGGGAACAATGACCAAAAATGTTAGTGTTCACTAAATTTTTTATCCATATATTACACGAACAATGTTATTTTTCAATATGCCACGTGCGCAAGTTCACTGGGCACTGTAGCAAACTCAGTTTGCTGATGTGTCACATTTCTGGTGGACACCAAGTTCGCTATATGGGATAGTGGACTTGGTTGCAAAAGACAAAGCAAAATGCCATTGGTTGGATTATATGTTGCAACCAAGTTCGCTACTCCAAGTAAAAAACTTAGTATCCACTAGAAACATGACACATCAGTAAACTGAATTCGCTACGGTGTCCAGGGAATTTGCCCACATGACATATTGAGAAATAACATTATTCGTGTGACATCTGAGTAAAAACTTGGTGAACAATGACATTTTAGTCACTGTTCCTTTCTAGGATTGACTGTCCCCCCTCTTTCTGCCTCTTCCTCTCTCTTTTTCTTCGTCACATTTACGCTCACACGCTCAAAAATGCGGTGCAAACTTAGTCAGACAATATTAAAGGAAGCAGTGGCGGACCCAGAAAATTATATAATGGGGGACAAAAATTTATATTATTATTATGAAAAGGCAATGCCAGTTTTGATTGGATGATCACGCTAAGAATACAAAAATACCTATTAAGAAGAACCTAATAAAATTATATAATTTTTCTTTTGCCAATTTTTTGGTTGGAATGTCAATTTTTTGCTTCAGGTGACAGGGGTCCAATGCACTCTCTATTTCAATAAGGAACTAGCCTTAAGACCTTATATTTTGTTTGTAAGATCAAATTTTATTGTTTACCTTCATACCTTCTGGTGTTATAATTGCATTTTCTTTGATTTTTTTTAGAATCTTATTTTCTCACTTAGATGTTATTTAGGAGAAGACACGGTATATTAATCAATGTGTTATTTATTTTTAGCATTTGGTCCCAACTAATAATTGAACTGACCTTTTTTTCTTTGCTAACAAAGTCAAAACTTAAATACTCTTCTCCTGAGTTCTGATATGATAATATGTACAAATTTTTAATGATTATAAAAAGAAAATTAGATAATCAATCAATATAAAATCAAATTCTATAACATATTTTTATATTTTAGAGGGGGGAGGGCCATCCTAGACCCATGTAGGTCCACCCTGAGAGGAAGGAACACACTATAACAAAGCATTCATATTATTATTATTATTATTATTATTATTATTATTATTATTTTGTGAAAATAAGCATTCATATTTTGTATCTGGTTAATGATTATCTTCATTAAAAATTAAGGATGTCATTAATAAGAACTGATGATTATACATGGTACTAGATTATATTGTGAAATATTTTTTTTTCTTATTTATGTTTTGAATCTTATATAAACAAGCATTTTCCTGAAAAAAATTATAACTAGATTATTAATAAACTTTTAAAGTGAAATACTTTCTTCGTCTTCTTTCTCCATTTGCTTACTTTATTTTATTCACTACAAGATTTTATATGAATAAAACATAGGATTGCATAATAATATCTTTCAATGCCAGCATTTGTTTTTCTCGAATTTATTTTTTCTAAACTTGTTCGTCTCTATCCTTTGTTACAGATGCATCTAAATATATGATTAATTGATTATATGGAAATGTAATCAGAAAACCAACTATAGCATACGTGCAACAAGTTAAGGTCCAATATAAACTTTGTTAGCATATGGGTGTCCTAGAGACAATCTTTTGATTAAATAAAGGACATTAGATGTAGAACTTTATTTGTCGCAAATAAATGTAAGCACTATTTATTCAGTTTCATATTGTGTCTCGATATTACTGTTAATATTATATGAATGAACTGGATAAACCCCTTGGAATAGAACAGGTATCTCTTGAGTATCTGTGATGAGATCACGATCATGAGGATTCAAGGATATTGCATGTCTATTCCTAATTATATGTTCCTAGTCTAGAGACACTGAGTTTGGGGATCAGTGATCTCGAGTAAAGACTAGTACGACTTATCTACTTGTATATGGATACAAGGTAAAGACCTCATGAGCTGCAGATATGAAGATATCTTAGCTAAAGTCGTGGGTGGACCTATAAGAGTATAGCTCGCACTGAACAGACCCAAAAAGAGACTCTATGAGGAAATCTCACAGATAGTGTCATTAGAGTAATCTCTTTATGTTTGGGTGTGTCTTTCCTTAGACCAGAAGTTATTACCTAGACTGTGTTCTTGAAGGCATGTTTTGATTGTATACCTCGTCTGCCTGAAACATGGAGACTCATAGGTATACTGTTGGGCGTGTCCTTAAAGGGCACAAGGGCTAGGGTAATAAGCTGAAGGAATTCGTCAAATCTCTGTGAGAGATTAGGTTATCTGTAAACCGGAGAAATCGGGATGACATTTACAGGGACTCGGGAATCTATGCATAGTAAAAGAGATCATGAGATGATCTGCCTTTAGAGTCAGTAAATTGAAGATTCCCTATTTCGAACAAAGCTTACCCTAAACCGCAGGGGTTGATACATTTCCTTACCCTAGGTTAATGGGAAGATAACCGAGACGAAGGGAAATACATACGGTAACCAAATATGTGCAATAGGATGATCAAGTCATTAATCTGACTAGTTCTGGGGCAACAAAGCATTGCTAGTGCTCTGTGTTGTCATTAATTGGGTTATGGGCTTGTTGGGCCCAAGCCCAGTTATGTCAGTAGCTAAGTTGGACCTAATGGGTCACACACTAACACCTTGTAGTCATGATGGACTAGCTTTAAAGGTATTGGGCCTAATAATGTTATTAGCCCAAGAAGCTGTTTGGAAGCCCACCTAAATGGGTGGGTGGTGCATGGAGTTTAGTAATGGGCTTGGATAATCCAAGCCATTACTAATTAATTTAATTAGTTAAATTAATAATCAAATATTTGAATTTCGAATCTTGAATTTGAAATTTGAATTTTGAAATTTGAATTTAGAATTTGAATTTCGAAATTCGAATTTTGAATTTGAAATTTGAAATTTGAAATTTGAATTTTGAAATTTGAATTTGGATTTGAATTTTGAAATTCGAATTTTGAATTTGAAATTTGAAATTTTGAATTTTGAATTTTGAATTTGAATGTTTGAACATTTGAATTCAAGTGTTTGAATTCGAATTTGAATTGGTTTTGAAAAGTTGTTTCATAACAAAAGGATAAGACAGGATCTTATTGGAGCATATTCCTTGGATGAAGAAGCATCTTTGGAGGCTCTCCCTAGGCTGTTTGGTGCACCACTTTTAAGTGATAAGAGTGTTATCTTATCACTTAAAACAAACCTCCATTCAGATTTGGTGGTTGAGGGAATCAGTGGGTAAGTTGATTCAAATTTTGAATGCAACTGCTCAATGTATTTGGACCCTTTATAGGGCTGAATTATGTGCATGAAAACTATATACTATATGATAGTTTATGAATTTAAGTTTAAATTAATTTGAATTTAAATTCATGTGGATAAGATTGGAGGTTGTTGGCAAAGTTTGTTTTGCAACAGCTCCACCTTATCACACTGTTTCATGCACAACTTTCAAAGAAATTTGAAAGTTTGTTTTTCATTTTGAATGAATGAATTCCCTCCTCCTCTCCAAAGGGTGCGCATAAATAGACATGTTCCTCACCTTAGGTTTCATTGGAAAACCAAGCCAACTCTCCTCCTCTATGCACCATTCTGTAGGGTAGCTCAGTACACCTTTCCAAACAGGATACCTAGCCTCCACCCTCACCACTTGTGCGCATAGCAAGCCTCATTGTGGTGTTCATCCGGTGGCTTTCAAGAAAGAGTTCTTGCATCATAGACGAACGGTGGTGTGGATCACCATTAGAGGGTTTGAACCCTTCAAGCCTGACATCTCATCTCCCTGACTGATCAGGCCAAAAACAAGGTAACATCATGCTGTCTTAAAGCATGAACCTTTATGTGCATGTATGTTCCGCAGTAAAATTTTTGTTTTACACCTTACATGCATCGGCCTTCAAAGGCCAGTTTACTTTCAAGTGGTATCAGAGCCCGGTTGCTTTACCATCGACGGGTGATGGTACCTTGTTTGTGAAAAGAGTCTTTCACGGTCAAAAATCTTTAAAGGGTTAAAGTTTAAATTCTGCATGTGGATTTTGAATCACAAATCCTTTAAAGTGTTAAAGTTTTTGTTTTTATGAACATGAAAATTTGATTTTGTGTTCATAAAACATTATGCATCATGGTTTAGTTTCTTTTCTTTATGAAAGTTCTAAAAGGAACACCCTTTTTGAAAGGGTAGATTCGGCCATGGAGGGTACTAAGAGTACCTTGAATGATTTCTTATTTTTCTCCATGAATTGTGTCATGTTTATATGCATGAAATTTTGTGACAAATTTATCATATAGTTACCTATATGATTCGGCCATGTAGGGATATATGGCTACATGCATGGTTTAATTTTGTTTTCTTTAAGAAAGAATTAACAAAATTTGAATTGAAATTGTTTTTAAATTCGGCCAATGAGAAATTTAAGATTATGAATCTTGATGTTATTTTGATGTTTAAATGTTAAATGTCAAAATACATGTGAAAATGTTATGTGATAATATAATTTTTGTGTTTGCAAGTTTTGAACTTTTCAGGTACAAACAGGAAGGGGATGGTCATGGTGCCCGGATTTGAATTTTTTTGAATTTTAAATTTATGTGTAATCGCGCATTTTAATTTACAAGTATATTTGTAATTTAAATTTTGTAATTTTGTTCCTCCAAAGTGTTATGGAGTTTCTTTAATTATTTGTAATTAGAGAAATAGGCTAGTGGCGTATAGACGACAAGCGGCCGTTGCTTAAAGAAGCAAAAAGGACAAAAGCGCGAGCACCATGGCTATCTCAATATAAACTGTTTATATGCGTGTATGATTAGAACGTCTAGTATGCATGAATTGGGCAAACCGCGTTTTGTATGGTTATTATGTTTGTCCAAAAGCGACTAGTGTATACCGATAGGTGTTTGACATAGGTAACGACTAGCATGATAACTTACAATATGCGTTTGATGGGACCTAATTAACCCCAAGATAAAAGGAACCCTTCAAAGGAATAAATAATTAAGCATATGATTACCTCCCACCACCAATGCTACTCAAAACTCTTCTACATAGTGGTGCTCCACAACTCAGTTGGGACCCACTATTTCGTTGGGCTAGAGTAGTGTTTGAAGTGTAAGACACTTAGGGTGCTGGTTTAATGCTTGACTAAGACATAAGTTGCAGGCACAGCCGGGCTTATGTGCTTAGGGTAATGGTGCTAGGTTGGTTGCATGAGATGCACCACTAAGTGACAAAGAGTTGTCAACCTAATGTTAAGAGAGGGTATGAGATACTGTTGATAAAGATCAACCCTTTATTTAAATTAATCTTGCGGTCTCAGACGGAGGTTAAAATAAATAATCGCACTCTTAATCCCACTAAGGTAAAATCTAAAGTAGATTAACCCTAAGTCAAAAGGAAGGGTCATTGACTTAGATAAAATAGTGGGAGTGGCAAATTATTTCAAGTCTTTAATAATTTGCTTTTAACTACATAACCGTATATTAACTAAAACTATCTTTACATCCTTTTCAGCTTATAGTATGACTAATCCACTGTCACTGCGTTCAATACTCGATACGAATAAACTGACCGGTTCGAATTTTATGGACTGGTATCGGAACCTAAGAATAGTTCTAAGGGCCGAAAAGATTGCCTACGTTTTAGATGCTGTAATACCCGTAGCTCCACGGGAAGGGGAAGAAGGGTTTGCGGAATTTGATTTCGTAACCCATCAACAGCACTTGGATGACAATGTGATGGCAGTATGCATCATGTTGGCATCCATGTCGCCTGAACTGCAAAAGCAGCATGAGCATATGGATGCTCCCTCTATTATCGTACATCTCAAGGAGTTGTATGATATTAAAGGCAGGCATGAGAGGTATGAGGCCTCAAGAGAACTGTTCTCTTGTAGGATGACTGAGAGCATGTCTGTTGCCAGCCATGTTCTCAAGATGATCGGGCTGATTGAGAAGCTAGGAAACCTAGGCTTCATCATGGATGCCGAGCTAAGTAATGACTTAGTCCTCACCTCACTTCCACCTTCCTTCAGTCAATTCATCATGAATTACAATATGCATGGGATGCAAGTGAGCTTGCCTGAGTTGTTAAGCATGTTAACAACAGCTGAAGTGTCTATCAAGAAGGATAGGACACAGGCTCTTTTGATTGGTGGGCCTAGCAAGGCCAAGGGAAAGGGTAAGGAGCCTGCAAAAGGTGACCCCCTTAAGCCCAAAGGAAAATCCAAGAAGAAGAAGGGCAAGAAGAAGGGTAAGAAGGCACCTAAGGACAAGGGTGATGCTGAGTGCTTCCATTGTGGCAAGAAAGGCCACTGGAAGAGGAATTGTCCAGACTACCTGAACAATGTGAAGGACAAGAAGCATGGTGATGCTTCTGCCTCAGGTATTTTCATGATTGAGATAAATTATTCTTATGCTAATCCATCCTCATGGGTATTGGATACCGGGTGTGGTTCTCATATCTGCAATATGTTGCAGGTACTTAGGAGCCCAAGGAGATTGGATAGAAACGAGGTGGATCTCCGCGTTGGTAATGGAGCAAGAGTTGCTGCTCATTCAGTTGGAGATGCTGACCTTATTTTGCCTACGGGCCTTTTATTGCATTTGAATAATTGTCTTTATGTTCCGCAAATTTCTAGAAACATTATTTCAATTTCTTGTTTAGAACAAGATGGATATACTTTCAGTATTAGGGATGGTACTTTTTCTATCATTTTGAATGATATGGTTTACGGTACTGCTTCTTTAATAAATGGATTGTATGTGTTGGAAATGGGAAATGAAGTGCTCAATATAGATGTGAAACGACCTAGGACGGATAATCAATCTTATCTTTGGCACTGTAGACTAGGGCACATAAATGAAACAAGATTGTCTAGGATGCATAGAGATGGATACCTGGACTCCATGGATTTGGAATCCTATGGACAGTGTGAATCTTGTCTAGCTGGGAAAATGATTCAACAAAAGCCCAAAGGGCTTGAGAGTCATAGGGCTAGTGAGTTATTAGAACTCATTCATACTGATGTATGTGGCCCAATGTCTATTGAGGCTAGAGGTGGATATTCTTATTTCATTACCTTTACAGATGACAAATCAAGATTTGGGTATATATACCTAATGAGATATAAATCTGAAGCTTTTGAAAAGTTCAAAGAGTTTAGGAATGAGGTGGAGAAACAGCGTGGCAAGATGATTAAGACATTACGATCAGATCGTGGTGGTGAATATTTGAGCCACGAGTTTCAGGGTTATCTGAGAGAAAATGGAATTCTCTCACAATTTACCGCTCCTTACACACCACACCAAAACGGTGTCTCCGAAAGGAGAAACAGGACCTTGTTAGACATGGTTAGGTCTATGATGAGTGAGACTCAACTTCCAAAATCGTTTTGGGGATATGCCTTAGACACAGCGGCATACCTTCTAAATAGGGTACCGTCTAAATCTGTTCAGACCACACCATATGAGATATGGAGTGGTAGAGACCCAACCTGAGTTACCTCAGGGTATGGGGATCGCCAGCTTATGTCAAAGCGTTGACATCAGACAAGCTTAGTGCTAAGAGTACTAAATGTCTATTTGTGGGGTATCCTAAAGGTACTAAGGGATACTACTTCTACTCCATGGAAGAACACAAAGTGTTTGTTTCAAAGAATGCTGAGTTCCTTGAGAAGGATTTGATCTCTCAAGGAGGCAGTGGGAGTAAGATTGATCTTGAAGAAGTGCAAGATCCACAAGAACAGATTGAGGAACCCGAGTCTGCTCCGCAGGCGACGTTCTCCAATGGAGAAGTAAACACACAACTCCGTAGACCTACGAGGGTCATCCATCCACCTGAAAGGTACGGGTTTGTGATTGAGAATCAGCAAACTGTTGAGGATGATGAACCAAGTAACTACGAGGAGGCGGTCAAAGATGTTGACTCCTCAAAATGGCTTGAAGCCATGGAATCTGAAATGGATTCGATGTATCAGAACAAGGTATGGACCTTGGTTCCTAAACCACAAGGAATAGTTCCTATTGGTAATAAATGGGTCTTTAAAAGAAAGACTGATGCAGATGGCAACGTTCAGACCTACAAAGCTAGGTTGGTGGCGAAAGGGTATCGTCAAAGACAAGGAGTTGACTATGATGAAACTTTTTCACCAGTTGCCATGATCAAATCTATTAGGATCATGCTTGCAATAGCAGCATACCACGACTATGAAATTTGGCAAATGGATGTCAAGACCGCCTTCTTGAATGGGTTCTTGAAGGAGGAAGTGTACATGACACAACCTGAAGGCTTTGAAAACAAAGATCAGGTGCATATGGTATGCAAACTACAAAGGTCAATATATGGGCTAAAGCAAGCATCAAGGAGTTGGAATATACGTTTTGATGAAGTCGTTAAGAGTAACGGTTTTATCAAGAACGAGGATGAACCTTGTGTTTACAGAAAGGTAAGTGGGAGTAATGTCGTCTTCCTAGTGCTTTATGTAGATGACATATTGCTAATAGGAAATGACATCCCCACATTAAAAATAACGAAAGAGTGGCTTTCAGAAAACTTTACCATGAAGGATTTGGGAGAGGCAGCCTTTATACTCGGTATAAAGATCTATAGAGATAGATCCAAGAGGCTGCTGGGTTTATCTCAATCCACGTACGTTGACAAGATGCTAAAGAGGTTTAGCATGGAAGGGTCGAAAAGGGGTTTTCTTCCTGTCAGTCATGGGGTACACCTATCAAGGGCTATGTGTCCTAAGTCACAGCCTGAGAAGGATCGCATGAGTGGAATTCCATACGCTTCGGCTATTGGATCCATCATGTATGCCATGATATGTACGAGACCAGATGTCTCATATGCTTTAAGCATTACGAGCAGATACCAGTCAGACCCTGGAGAGGGTCACTGGACGGCAGTCAAGACCATCCTTAAATACTTAAGAAGAACTAAGGATGCGTTTCTGGTCTATGGTGGGGTTAATGAGTTAACAGTGAAAGGGTTCACTGATGCCAGCTTTCAGAGTGACAAAGATGACTGCAAGTCACAGTCAGGATTCGTATTCACCTTAAATGGTGGGGCAGTGTCTTGGAAAAGTTCCAAGCAGGAGACAACAGCAGACTCAACGACAGAGGCTGAATACATAGCTGCTTCAGAAGCAGCTAAGGAGGCAGTGTGGATCAAGAAGTTCATAAATGAACTAAGGGTGGTTCCGAGCGTGGATGAGCCCATACAGTTGCTTTGCGACAACACTGGAGCCATCGCGCAGTCAAAGGAACCTAGGTCTCATCAAAGATCTAAACACGTGCTCCGCAGATATCATTTGATTAGAGAAATCATTGATAGGAATGATGTAAAAATGGATTATGTTCCCACAGACGATAACCTGGCCGATTCTCTGACAAAGGCTGTTTCTCAGAGAAAACATGATAGTCATTATGAGGCTTTGGGCATACGACTTAGGTCTGATTGGCTCTAGGCCAAGTGGGAGCTTGTTAGCATATGGGTGTCCTAGAGACAATCTTTTGATTAAATAAAGGACACTAGATGTAGAACTTTATTTGTCGCAAATAAATGTAAGCACTATTTATTCAGTTTCATATTGTGTCTCGATATTACTGTTAATATTATATGAATGAACTGGATAAACCCCTTGGAATAGAACAGGTATCTCTTGAGTATCTGTGATGAGATCACGATCATGAGGATTCAAGGATATTGCATGTCTATTCCTAATTATATGTTCCTAGTCTAGAGACACTGAGTTTGGGGATCAGTGATCTCGAGTAAAGACTAGTACGACTTATCTACTTGTATATGGATACAAGGTAAAGACCTCATGAGCTGCAGATATGAAGATATCTTAGCTAAAGTCGTGGGTGGACCTATAAGAGTATAGCTCGCACTGAACAGACCCAAAAAGAGACTCTATGAGGAAATCTCACAGATAGTGTCATTAGAGTAATCTCTTTATGTTTGGGTGTGTCTTTCCTTAGACCAGAAGTTATTACCTAGACTGTGTTCTTGAAGGCATGTTTTGATTGTATACCTCGTCTGCCTGAAACATGGAGACTCATAGGTATACTGTTGGGCGTGTCCTTAAAGGGCACAAGGGCTAGGGTAATAAGCTGAAGGAATTCGTCAAATCTCTGTGAGAGATTAGGTTATCTGTAAACCGGAGAAATCGGGATGACATTTACAGGGACTCGGGAATCTATGCATAGTAAAAGAGATCATGAGATGATCTGCCTTTAGAGTCAGTAAATTGAAGATTCCCTATTTCGAACAAAGCTTACCCTAAACCGCAGGGGTTGATACATTTTCTTACCCTAGGTTAATGGGAAGATAACCGAGACGAAGGGAAATACATACGGTAACCAAATATGTGCAATAGGATGATCAAGTCATTAATCTGACTAGTTCTGGGGCAACAAAGCATTGCTAGTGCTCTGTGTTGTCATTAATTGGGTTATGGGCTTGTTGGGCCCAAGCCCAGTTATGTCAGTAGCTAAGTTGGACCTAATGGGTCACACACTAACACCTTGTAGTCATGATGGACTAGCTTTAAAGGTATTGGGCCTAATAATGTTATTAGCCCAAGAAGCTGTTTGGAAGCCCACCTAAATGGGTGGGTGGTGCATGGAGTTTAGTAATGGGCTTGGATAATCCAAGCCATTACTAATTAATTTAATTAGTTAAATTAATAATCAAATATTTGAATTTCGAATCTTGAATTTGAAATTTGAATTTTGAAATTTGAATTTAGAATTTGAATTTCGAAATTCGAATTTTGAATTTGAAATTTGAAATTTGAAATTTGAATTTTGAAATTTGAATTTGGATTTGGATTTTGAAATTCGAATTTTGAATTTGAAATTTGAAATTTTGAATTTTGAATTTTGAATTTGAATGTTTGAACATTTGAATTCAAGTGTTTGAATTCGAATTTGAATTGGTTTTGAAAAGTTGTTTCATAACAAAAGGATAAGACAGGATCTTATTGGAGCATATTCCTTGGATGAAGAAGCATCTTTGGAGGCTCTCCCTAGGCTGTTTGGTGCACCACTTTTAAGTGATAAGAGTGTTATCTTATCACTTAAAACAAACCTCCATTCAGATTTGGTGGTTGAGGGAATCAGTGGGTAAGTTGATTCAAATTTTGAATGCAACTGCTCAATGTATTTGGACCCTTTATAGGGCTGAATTATGTGCATGAAAACTATATACTATATGATAGTTTATGAATTTAAGTTTAAATTAATTTGAATTTAAATTCATGTGGATAAGATTGGAGGTTGTTGGCAAAGTTTGTTTTGCAACAGCTCCACCTTATCACACTGTTTCATGCACAACTTTCAAAGAAATTTGAAAGTTTGTTTTTCATTTTGAATGAATGAATTCCCTCCTCCTCTCCAAAGGGTGCGCATAAATAGACATGTTCCTCACCTTAGGTTTCATTGGAAAACCAAGCCAACTCTCCTCCTCTATGCACCATTCTGTAGGGTAGCTCAGTACACCTTTCCAAACAGGATACCTAGCCTCCACCCTCACCACTTGTGCGCATAGCAAGCCTCATTGTGGTGTTCATCCGGTGGCTTTCAAGAAAGAGTTCTTGCATCATAGACGAACGGTGGTGTGGATCACCATTAGAGGGTTTGAACCCTTCAAGCCTGACATCTCATCTCCCTGACTGATCAGGCCAAAAACAAGGTAACATCATGCTGTCTTAAAGCATGAACCTTTATGTGCATGTATGTTCCGCAGTAAAATTTTTGTTTTACACCTTACATGCATAGGCCTTCAAAGGCCAGTTTACTTTCAAACTTATAATTCATCAAATACGTTATAGTATAATATATACTACAGAATTGGACCTCCCACTAAAGTCACCACAGGACATCCCTCTAACTAAGGGAGTAAATAGCTTAGACTGGCCCAGTCCAGCCTACATTGAGTCTGATCTAGCCCGACCTTTCAGATAATGTAGAGTAAACTTAGGCTCATAAAAAAATTCTTTTAACAAATAAGTCATAGGCTAATTTTGTCAAGCCTGACCTAAAGTCTTGTAGGCTGACCTATTTAATTTATTAAAATAAGATAAAATAATAATATTTATTTTATGTGGCAAAATACCAATACCAACCCTAATTTTTATGTGCACTGCCGCTTCTCACTCTCGGCTTCGTATGAGGTATTATGTTAACTTTTTCTTGTTTGTTATTTTTTCTTATGAGAAGTACTAGTGCATGTATGAATGGAACTTTCGTTACTCTATACAATTATTTTCTTTGCTTAGTATCTACAGTGGGAGGCCTACAAGGCCTGTAGGCCATGTCAGACTTTCTTATTTTTTTAGATAGGTCGGGCTTGGCCTAAAAATAAAGCCTTTAATAGACCAGTAAACCAGATAGGCTGAATTCTTTTTTACGTAGGCTTTGCGCAGGAACGCCAAAGCCCACAGCCGATTTATACCCCTCTTTGCAAGGTTTTGATCGGTGGGAATTGAATGTGAACACCCCTACAATACAACAATGGGTAAGAGGAAGACCGCTAATTTTTTTTCTTTGTCTCCATCCGTTGAGGTAGATTATGACTACTCTACCATAAATCCAAAAACATTAATGCTCAAGCAGTGAGCCGTGGATGTAACATTAATACAACAGAAAACAGCAGTAATTGAAAACTTTTTTTTTTGTGTGACAATCCTCACTTGGGTTCAGCAAGAGCCGTTCATTTCTTGTACCGTTTAATGAGTCACGCATAAATGATGTATTGATGTTTACATGGCCCAATTTCCAATCATCTAATGTTAAATATGTAACTGCCCCCATCTCTTTCATTTGGTCTCTATTCACCTTAGTTGGCATTGATAATTTATGATTTCAAAGAGTTGGTTTCCAACCTCAATCCCCAAAGTTATGTACGTCCTTGTTGACAACGCTTTCTAGTTTGTTATGCATTTGGCTTCATTCATCCCCAACAAAAACCTGTCTACAAGCATTATTACCAATTTACCATATCGCGTCCAATATAATAGCAACTGATTCTGGTATTCAAGCGTCTCTCACAAGCTACAACACCCTTGCACTAATACTAGTTAGGGAAAAATTGACCTTTGCTTCAAAATATCTATGTTGTTATGATTTTTTTCTATCACATATCTCACTGTGTTTTGTAAAAAATAAAAAACTACAGTGGTGATAAAAAATATATCCTTTTACAAATTACAAGGGCATACGTGATAATAAAAAAAATCACAGGGGCATAAGTGATCTGGAATAAATTACGGGGGCAGAGTGAACTTTACCCTATTAGTTAATGGGTTTTATAATTCTCATTCAACATGAGAATTTAAATTTTCCTACACACCCTTTGATTTTCGTATTAATATAGATCCTACATACAATTTTTTCTAACACATAAATCCCACATACTTTTATCTCTGCAATGAGATTTAATTACGCAGAATTATAAAACCCGTAGTTAATATACTTGTAACTAACCTAAAACCAATTAAAACAGACAATCCAGGGTTTATTAGTTGATGTAGTAACAAAAATTAGGTGAAGTTCAAAGTCAAAAGACTAATACACCCTTTGACACACGAAACGAAACGGCTTCCAGATTCAATGACTAGAGCCTCCAGGCTTGTAGACAACGAAGGAAGGAACTGAGAAATTCAACAACGGAGAGAGAGAGACTTATCAAAGTCTTTGATACGTTACGAAATCAAATGCTCAAAGTCCAAAAATTAGGGCAATCTCGCATTTGACCCCAAAATTTCTCTCCCTCTGTCTCCGGTGACCAAAACCGTAATTTTATCCTGTTTTGCCGGTATGAAGCAGCAATCACTGGCTCAGCCTGAACCGGAACCTCCGGTTCCGACCGTTTCACCTCGCTGGGCCCTAACCCCGACCTCCGGTTCACACCGCAAAATCGCGATCGCCGTTGATCTGAGCGACGAGAGCGCCTACGCCGTCCGATGGGCGGTTCAGAACTATCTCCGACCGGGAGACGTCGTCATCCTCCTGCACGTGCGTCCCACGAGCGTCCTCTACGGCGCGGACTGGGGCTCCGTCGATCTCACACAGACCGGCGGCGACGAGGAGTCGCGGCGGAAGCTGGAGGACGATTTCGACAATTTCACGTCGACGAAAGCGAGCGACGTGGCGCAGCCGCTGGTGGAGGCGCAAATCCCGTTCAAGATTCACATTGTGAAGGACCATGACATGAAGGAGAGGCTGTGCTTGGAGGTGGAGAGGCTAGGGCTCAGCGCCGTCATCATGGGTAGCCGAGGGTTCGGTGCTTCCAAGAGAGCCTCGAAGGCTAGGCTTGGTAGTGTCAGCGATTACTGTGTTCATCATTGTGTGTGTCCTGTTGTGGTTGTGCGGTACCCTGAGGAAAACGACGCCGTTGGGGATCAAGGGAAAGACATTGTTGGGGAAGAGGCTGAACTCCGCCCTGTGCCGGAGGAGGAGCATGAAGAGTACCATGATGCTTCTGATGAGCAGAAAGGTTTGCCTTTGACCTTAAACGCTTAAACTCGTCAACGATTTTATTTTTTTTAAAAATAAAAATTGCTGAATAACCAGTGATAACTATCATATCATTAGGTAGAATAGAAATGCCATCACTTCCATGGTGTTATGTTTTAACTTTGCATAAAGGTTGGCTTGCTTGCTTGCTTAATTGATCTAACCAATTGGTAATCAGTTACCTTCAACAGAGGATTGGGTATCCCTGTGCAATAATTTTAATAAGCTTTCATGATCATGTACTGATCTAGCATGTTTAATTTTTCCATGACTTGTCTTGTTCATGCTGCTTATCTTCATATAACTTAATGAGCTATCAATCAAAGGTTTGTTTGATGATTTTGTGGTTGTGAGGACTTTTTTGAGGTGAATTATATTGGAATTGGAATTTACTGTTCAATGCATAAGGGCCTAAGCTGTAGGGTTAAGCTGAGACACAAAAGGGATATAGAGGAGAAATGTATGGGTAAGGAAATTCGAAACACAGACAAAAAGGATTGGCTTTCTGGTTAATAACAGCGGAAATAGAAGACAAGCCTTATATAGCATAGAAACCTGATTAATAGAAATCCTAACCCTTGGAATAAATCTAATCCTAGATATTTAAAGTAGCTTGAAAAATAAGAAACTAAAATAAAATAATAAAATCACAACTGTACCTATGCTACAATAGCTTGAGTAATAGTTGTGCTTCAGTTGCACGAACGATACTAATCCACCATAGCCCAAACGGCACCCCAACTTTTTATTTATAAATAATAATTAAGCCCTTTGTCCTGCATCAAAAGATTGATTCCATTATCTCTTCCTCTTTCTCATGCTGAATTCAAACTCATATATGTATGTGGCGTAACAAGTGTTCTTAGAAGTGTCAAATAATTATCATTTGAAGCTAATTTTTGCATGTAGTTTACTCAAATTTGATGGTTTGATATGCTTAATGGTGGAACTCTGAGGACGGTCAATGATGATATTTTACTCTTAATATACACAGCTTTACTATTCGAACATTGCTACCAGAAGTCATTATTTTATAATTGTCTACCTAAGGCTCAATCCAACTCCTATCACTTGTTATGTGTTGTATCTAAGCATTTGTTTTTAAAATCATATTCATAACGTGCATGACCCTATGATCTTTTTATTCTTTTATATGTATGACTGCTACAACATAATTCTTTGAAGTTAAAAGCTGAATTTACTAAACTAAGCCAAGGTTGGATCCCATTTGCTATTTACCAGGAAAAAAATGTTTCTTATCTAAGCATTTGTGTTTAAAATCTTATTCATAACATGCATGACACTATGATCTTTTTATTCTTTTCTATATGTGATTGCTACAAAACATAATTCTGAAGTTAAAACCTGAATTTACTAAATTAAGCCAAGGTTGGATCCCATTTGCTATTTACCCGGAAAAAAATGTTACTAAACGGAAGTCTTTGCAAAAAGGAGAGAGCAAACGAAAAGATAGATCCTCAAACATGTTATTTTCGTTTTAATGAAGTCTTCTTTGGTCTGGAGACTTTCCACTTTTTTAAAGTTCTACATGCTGTTGTAACCAAAACCTACTTTAAAGCAAAAGCTAAAAATAACCCCTTAAAAAATAAAGCTATATCTGGTGATTTTTTTTGGCTTAAAAGTGAAAAGGCTTGTTGCTCCACCAACACTGCACCCACAACCTGGTCATTGTCACCTATGTTGCACCGACACCAACATGGGACACGAGATACGACACGACACACCGACACGTTAATTCTAAACAATGTTAAATTTCAACACGTTAGGACATGTTTTGATATTATATAATATTTTTAATTTATGTAGTGTATATTATATTTAGTATTCAATAATTTAACAAAAAAATAAAGTTAAACTTATAATATCCATCAATTTCGCAAAGAAACATAAGATATCCCAAATGTTTATATTAAATTCAATAAAATGGTAATCGTAATCTAACAAATCTAATAGTTGAAACTCAAAATGCAACGCAACGTAACTTTTAAACCTTTTTTGAGTCTTTGCAATTAGTATATTAGAGCGTCGGGAAGTGTCGGTGCTTCATGGATTGTCACCACGGGAGTTGGCGACATAAGCCATGAACGCTGCCTGCATAGGTCCCAAGCTGGGGTTAACACCTTGTATTCCCCCTAAAGACTTTTAGAGCTCGTTTGGTGGCTAGGATAAAGAGAACAGGATAGGATGGATTATCGTATGTTGTACTTATTCATTGTTTGGTGAGCCAACAAGATATGATAAACTTATCCTTCTACATATTCTTCTAGGCACGTGAGGGTACCGCCGCAAACCATCGGCCACCACCATTGTCACTGGCCATCACCATAAGCTGTCAATCACCACTAGTTGCCATCACCACTATCATCATCACCGTTGGCCATTGCTACCATCCTCTGCTGCTGCCACCACCTTAGGCCACCGTCGCCCTCAATCATCACTGCCACCATCGCTATTGCCATCAGTAAGCTACCACAACTGTCATCGGTCATCGTCGGTGCCGTCACCACCGCCTATCGTCATCCGCCCCACAGCCGACGCTACCACTTCAACTAGCCACCATCACACCGGCGACTAGCCACTAATATTGACATTTAATTTAAAACATCTTTTAAAAAATTGTTTTTTTAAGGATATAGTACTATATATTAATTTTTGCAAGTCATATATGTATTTTAATACATTTTATTTAAAATTCTGAATTTAATTTTTTTAATAATTTAAAATAAGAACTAATTTATATATAAGTAAAAAAAAGTAGTTTAAAAATTAATTTTAAAAATCATATGAAATTTTGTTAAAAAAGGATATTTTGTCAATTTCTATCATATCATGAAACCATATGATTCGCTTTAAAACACATTAAACATCAGATAAAATATGAGCTTATCAAGTCCATGTCATTTCTTACTCTTATCCAAACCTTGTATCCTATGCATTTCTATCATATCCTTTCCATCAAACCTTGGGGGAGAGCATATGGACAACAAAGAATATAATCTAGTCTATTTTTATACAATAATTAATTTGGGATAAATGTGTTGTTGATGTTGATGTATTCTTATACAATAATTCAGTTAAACCTACCTTTAGATTTAAGCAACCCAGTTATCACTAGATAACTATAACTGTTTCCCTATTTTTCATTCCGACAACAGCTAATGTATTTAACCCGGTTTAACTCTAAGCCTCTAAGTACAAGCCCCCAATTATCTCCCTTCTTGTTTAGTTCGACAATAGCTAAAATAAATAAAAAGACACGAGTACAATTGGAAGGTTATCTTACACGTAATCATACAAATCAAACCTAGGAGTTTAACTGTGAACATGTTCGAGTCTTGGTTGTTAATTTTTTTTGAATGCGCCTTTGAGAAGAAAGATTTCGAAAAAAGACTTGCAATACAGTTTTTATAAACTTTTTCATAACATCAATTACTAGGAAGAATGTCTAAATTTTAGCAAGAAATTTGTTTTTCAAAATTATTATGATTTAAAAAAAAATTCCACAATTTCTTTTAAAAAATAGAATCAAATTTTTTAAATTAATTTTTCAAAAATTAACTTTCCAAAAGAATACGAAATATGATCAAACCTTTTAGAAAAGAATTAAACCTTTTAAATTAACTTTTCCTTTTTTAAAATCAAACACCGTATTCTAAAAAATTCTATATAGATTAAAAAGAAAACTTTTTTATCTTCTTCTCTAGTTTTAAAAACTTTAAAATATGTTACAAGATATGATCAAGATTCACCTTATCCACTAATTATATGAAATCTAAGATTTTATTTTATATCTTTGATTTTCATAATTTGATGACAACTTTGTTGCATTCACTTCTTCATAATTTATCAAATACTAAATCCTGCCATGACTTTTAAAAACTCAAGAAACAATGTTATTAGATGACATGGCTTCACTTGTGTGTTATGATTAAAACTAGACAAGGTGTGAGATCCAACATAGAAGCTGAAAATAAACCAGGCCAAACAAGCAATAAAGAGGCCATCAAATTATGAAATAACCATTGGAGAGTATGCAAGCTGTAATATTGCATATTGTTACTGTTTGATTAGTTTCTTGTTTAACCTAATTATTTTTGGTGTTTGAACAGATGCTTAATGAGAGTACAGAGCAATGTCTATATCCTATTGACTTCAGGTAATCGTTGAATACCACCTGCGATTTTTCAGTAACTATTTTTTTTCCTCTCTGAGTTTAAATACCGGGTGCTTTTGGCTTCCGTTGGATTAAATCTTATTGTAATGTATAGAGACATTCATGGATGACTGTTACTGCTGTTTGTGCTTTTTTCCCAGGTGGGAGTTAGACGAGGGAAGTGTTGGGGAGTGGTATCCCAGTTCCCTCTCTATTATCTTCCAATAGATATATTTTATTGGAATATGAATAACTACAATTACAAGGTTGTAGAAGACTAGAAGTCCGTCAACTTTTGAATGATGTTTTCTTCACTGGCAGCTACCAGATTTTCCAATTTACAAAAAGTTCCACTTTTTTATGAGTATATTAGTATTACCATCTTCTAAACTGCTTTATATATCTTGACATATACATTAATTAAAACTTACAAGTCGTCGATTTATTTTTCAGAAACTGGTCACAGTATCAAGGCATGTGTCAAATGGAGAAGAATGTATTAAAATTGAGAGGAGTTTCTCTTATTTGGACAAATTAGACAATGTAAAGCGGTTGTTTGATTGGTTAGCTTTTGTATACTTTTGTACCAGTTTGTTTCTACACTGCTTCAATACTCGTTGATAGGTTTGAATATGCACTCTTTTCTAGTTCGATAATTGAGAAACCATGTAAACTTTATTTTATTGTCTCTGGGTTTCCTGTAAATAACTGTTACTCTGGTACACTTTATGTGAAGGAGAGTTGGAAGTTGACCACCCGTCACAAACGTTTCTCATTTGTCTCGCGGACACACGGCAACAAAATACCGTCCCGGTTTGTTGCTTTGGATTTTTCTGTGGCTTACATTTTGCTTTTCAACATGTTTAACTAGGGGTGTGCAAACTATTGAAAAAGAGAGGAGAGAGAAAAAATAAAATATAAACTTTTGTACAACCGGTTTTTAGTTTATTCATTGAACCGGTTTAAGAACCGAACCGTTTCCGAACCGAACCGAACCATTTTCAAACCAAACCAAATTAATTTTTATAACTTTATTTTTAAGTGAAGGAGAGTTGGAAGTTGACCACCCGTCACAAACGTTTCTCATTTGTCTCGCGGACACACGGCAACAAAATACCGTCCCGGTTTGTTGCTTTGGATTTTTCTGTGGCTTACATTTTGCTTTTCAACATGTTTAACTATGTTGTACCCATTTCTTGGTCTTTTCCCGTGTCGCCTTATTTAATGTGCAAAGAAAAAAAAAAAAGGGTTTGGACTCTGGCATGAATACTTTAACTGAAAATTAGGTGGTTATAAACTGAGAGAACGGTTATTAAGATTGCAGTAATAGTGTAAATAAATCAAGCTTATGGTGTTATTTGGGTTTTTCTCGTTAAAAAAAATAAAAAATAGAGCATTAGTTTGGCTGAAAAGTGAAATCATTTCTTGACTTAATGACTTGTAGTTAATCATTCATCACGTGCATCAGCATCAACATGGTTTTCGGGAATTCTGTCTTTATGAAGTCGACACGTTTGAGCTAGATGCTATGCATGTTTTAACTCGGTCAAGCTTCAGAGTTTAGATGAGGTGTAGTTTAGATGACTGACTTGTTAGGAGGACCTTACCATGAGGTAGGTTTTATACCACTGACGACGAAAATTCCATAATTCAATAGCGGAATTGTGACACTGGTGCAACAGTATGTTTGCTTGAATCGTAATTTTGGTGAAGGAAAATATTACTCTTTTGTTACGTAACATAAATATTTTCATGTTCTGTCACTGATTTTTGCATTCCATTTTTTTTTCTTATAATGGTGGGACCCATTGATTTTCTCCCTATAATATAAGATAACTATTTTACATGAAAAGAGAATAATAAAACCGATCAATCAATTAGATGACAATTGACAAGTAAGCTTGCATACAACGGATGAAAGTTAACGTTCAGCACACTGCCATTGATTTTGACGTGCGTTGTCATCTCGTCTTGGAGGTCATTCTAGTTCTTTTATAAGTTTTGCAAATGAGTGAGTGGTACCTACACTAGTTAACGAATAAAAATTGATAAGTATTAAATAGAAAGTATAAAATTTACTTCATTCTTTTTGAAGTAATTAAAAACGTTTAACACGAGATAGTAATTTAAGTCATTATCATAATTGGTTTGAGCTAATGCCCTTTTTCTTTTAGTGTCTTTGTTGTTTGTTTGGGAAAATTAAAATTTAATGAGCTAGAATTTGTTTATATATATATATATATAGGGAAGAGTTATATTTACAAAAAAAATTGTTTTCAAACTACACTATCTTCTTCTGGGAGAACACTAGGTCACACTATTTTCTCCCGGGAGAACATAGTGTTATCCCGGGAGAAATTAATGTATTTGCAAAAAATGTTTGTAAACGGATCTTTTTCCATATATATATATATATATATGGGTTAGGATCATTTTACACCAGTGTATGTTACACTCTCAATCTTGTCCGTTGATCCCATTTATATTTAAGGGTTCAAATTTTTTAGTAATGTGAGCCAATGGATACAAGTGGATCCATGATCAATGTTAAGAGTGTTAGTGTTAGAATAGTGTAGAAGTCCCACATTGTGTGTGTCTCATTGTATTCTTCAATTGGTTTGCTATATAATAGAACCAATATATATATATACATATATATATATATATATATATATATATTGATATTTAACATGGTATAACAAGAGGAATCTTAATCCGCTTAACTATTCACTTTTCCATAATTTCAATATGGTTATAGAGAGATATCACCCTTCCTGAGGGATTCTCGTTGTTATTTCTTTTTCGGGTTTTTCTTAGTATGCTCTGTGACTACAGCTTAGACTGATCTGTCACATCAGAAAAGAATGATCCTTGGGAAGCTGTTGGGTTGACCGCCATTGATCGACCACCGTTGACTGCCGTCTCCGTTGACTTTTTTGATTTTCTGGTATATATACGACCCACTAGCGTCTAACTTCTCCGGCGATTTTCCATTATGTGAAGCTTTTTTTTTAATCTTCTTTCTTACCAAGATTGACTATTTATTCTATTCATCTTTCATCTTGAGGGGGAGCACCTTCCATGTTGCTGATGGTCATTCCAGCACAGTTGTCTTTGCCGATGATAATTCCGGCTCCGAAGTTCGTCTTGTGGGGGAGCACTTTCCATGTTGCTGATGCTTATTCCAGCACAGTTGTCTTTGCCGATGATAATTCCGGCTCCAAAGTTTCTCTATGGGGGAGCACTTTCCATGTTGCTGATGGTCATTCCAGCACAGTTGTCTTTGTCGATGATAATTCCGGCACCGAAGTTCCTCTTGAGGGGGAGCACTTTCCATGTTGCTGATGATCATTCCAGCACTGTTGTCTTTGCCGATGATAATTTCGGCATCTTCCATATCGTCGTCCATGTTGCTGATGGTCATTCCAGCACAGATGTCTTTGCCGATGATCATTCCGGCATCTTCCATGTTGATGTTCATTCCGACGCCATTTTTAGCACATTGTTGATTTTTGGTTTCTCATATAGGAGATTTATTTTGATGTTATGTTACTTGGTCATTTCATTTTGTTGATGTAGCACTGTTGCTTTTGGTTCCTAATAGGAGTATTATTTATGTATCAAGCTTGTAGCATATGATCTATATGCTACAGCTTTATGTAGGGGGAGTGTTAAGAGTGTTAGTGTTAGAATAGTGTAGAAGTCCCACATTGTGTGTGTCTCATTGTATTCTTCAATTGGTTTGCTATATAATAGAACCAATGTTGTGTAGTTTAACACAACAAGGATTAGTATCAATTCCTCTTGTATCTTGATATTTAACATCTTGATATTTAACAATCAATAATTGAGTAAATTTTTTAACTCTTACACCGGTTAAGAATGTCTATTATATATATATATATATATATATATATATATATATATATATATATATATATATATTATTAAAAGAGGAGTCGTTTGGTAAAAATCTACGTGCTTTAGCGAAATGTGAAGTATTATTGAAAATATCATTTCTGAGTTCTGACCTTTTTGCCCAGTTGCGGGGATGAAGTTTAGAATTGCGAAACCATGCATATAAATTTGGACGCCTTATTCTATTGGGTATTCATTTTTATTTTGGTATATATAGCAGGGAAATTAACTTTATGTGCCATGTAAGGCTTTCTTTCATCATATCTACCACATAAGCTGGACAGTGATTTTATCTTTAGTTCAGGCTTCATCTCCTAGAAAATTAGTATTGCAACTTGCTTGTGTTTTTGAAATGAAATGATGATGCCTTTGTTACATCTTCCTTCGAGTTTTGTATGTTGACCGGGCAAATCTTTTCAAGCCAACTATCAAAATGATTTTATATATGGGTTCATTAGGTGTCGTGTCACACAATATAATTTTATATCCCGTGATAGGACATAAAATAAACCCTTTATATATATATATATATATATATATATATATATATATATAGGGAAATGATTTTCTCCTTCAATAGATGACAAGAAGTGCTTCCTGCACATACATGGAGAAATGTGTCAATATTTTTTTTATTTTTTGAAATGATGGCCCCACTTTTTATTTGAGTAGGAGATAAGTTTTAGTTTTCTGTTGAATGAGAAAAGTTTTCCCCATATATATATATATATAGGGATTATTATTTATTATGTCACTGAATGGTCAAGTCAGTATTAAACTACGTCATTTTATTTATTTATTTATTTATATTAATTGATTCACCTTTGAATAGTTATGATTTTCTTTTTATCTCTCTTCATTTATTACTATTGATTCATCTTTGTACGGTTATGATTTAGTGACTGGACAAAAGATTATATCCAGTGACTTAACACTCATCAAACCCTTATATATATAGGAAAAAATATTTCTACAGTCACTTTAGATAAGGTTATCTACGGCTACCCCAAAAACTATGTCATTTTGATTATTGAAAGCTGTTTTTATAATTTTAAGTGAATTAGTGAAGGGTGTTTTAGTAAAATGCATAAGGTAAAAAAATAATCAAATTACGGAAATACTATTCATTAATTCACCTAAAATTATAGAAACACCGTTCATTAATCAAAACTATGGAGTTTTTAGGATAGCTGTAGATAACCTTATCTAAAGTGGCTGAAGAAATATTTACCCCATATATATATGTGGGATATGATCAACTTACACCGGTGTAAGAAAAATAATTCTTACACCAAATCTTAATCGTTGATTTCCGTGCATCTAATGGTTAAAATTTATTGCAAATTAATAATTAATTAATTAATGAGACGTAATAAATTTTAACCGTTAAATGCACAAATCTGGTGTAAAATTTATTATTCTTACACTGGTGTAAGATGATCATGCCCATATATATATATATATATTTATATATTAGGATATTCTTACACCAGTGTAAGAGTTAGAAGTCTTACACCTAATCTTGACCATTGATTCACTTGTATCTAATGGTTCATATTACTAAAAAATTAGAGCCCTAGATATAAGTGGGATCAACGGACAAGATTGAAAGTGTAACTTACACTGGTGTAAAATGATCCTGACCCATATATATATATATATATATATATATATATATATATATATATATATATGATATTAGTGTTTTTTAAGTTGTAGGAGATAATTTTATACCATATACACTTAAAAGCATGTAGGACCCATGTTTTTTTCTCTCTTCTTTTCGCTCGAGTCCCACCTATTTTTATGTGCGTGTTGGAGATAAAATTATTTCATATAACATAAGAAATATTATTCCCTATATGTATAGCGCCAGCAAAATGGGCTCAGTTGGAGGGGTTGACTGAGTTTTACAACCTACTCTCAAGCGAGGCGGACTGACTCGTTTTTTGGTGGGGTAGGTGGGGTGGGGCTGGTTAATGTAAAGTGTAATGTCCCACATCGGTATAAAAGGAGAACAAAGCATGCCATATATATGGATGTTGATACCTTTCCTAGTGGAGGCCTTTTGGGGTAACCCCAGAACGTAAAACCGTGAGTCCCGGAAGGGGGGCAAAGCGGACAATATCTGCTATAGGGATTGGGGCTGTTACAAATGGTATCAGAGCCTGGTCCTGGACCGGTGTGTACAGCGGGGACGCTGTATTCCCAGTGGGGGAGGATGTAATGTCCCACATCGGTTGGAAAGAAGAACAAAGCATGCCATATATATGGATGTTGATACCTTTCCTAGTGGAGGCCTTTTGGGGTAACCCCAGAACGTAAAACCGTGAGTCCCGGAAGGGGGGCAAAGCGGACAATATCCCCTATAGGGATTGGGGCTGTTACATAAAGCAGATTCGGGCCGCGGGCCAATTTTTCAGCTCACTCTCAAATGCTGAGCGGGGTAGGCTGGCTAGCTAGTTTTTTGGCGCAGAGGGGCGGGTTAATATAAAACAGGTTTGTGCCGACGAACCGAGTTTTCTCAGCCCACTCTCAAAAGCAGGGCGGGGTAGGGCAGACTCTTTTTCTCAAAAGCAGGGCAGGGCAGACTCTTTTTGTTGGGTTGATGGAGGACGGACTCTCCACTTTGCCACCTATATTATATATATATATATATATATATATATATATATATATATATATATATATATATGGGATAGGATCAACTTACACCAGTGTAAGAATAATAAATCTTACACCAAATCTTAACCGTTGATTTCCGTGCATCTAACGGTTGAGATTTATTGGGAATTAAAAATTAATTAATGAGTGAGACCTATCTCAACCGTTAGATGCAGAAAATCAATATTTGGTGTAAAACTTAGTATTCTTACACCGGTGTAAGATGATCCTGCCACCTATATTATATATATATATATGGAAAAACGATTTGTAATGTGAGTGTATATAAGCGTTGGTGCAGTCACCTAAAAACTACGTCATTTTGGGTGGAATAAAGGAAGTTCGCATTTAAAATTATTTGTAGAAAATAAAAATATTATATTTATTTCCAACTTTGTATGGTTATGATTCCCATATTTAATGTTTTATATTTATTTCCACCTTTATATGGTTATTATTCCCCATATTTAATGCTTTTACATTATAAAACGACGTAGTTTTATATGACTGCACCAATCCTTAGGTGCAGTCACTTTACATCCGCTAAACCCTATATATAATTAGGAAAAATGTGTATCATTTTAAAGGATGTAAAGTTGTGTCATTTTAAGTGAGAGAAAGAGATAGATAAAGGAGGAGAGAGAGTGGACAAAAAAAATAAAGATGTGGGTCCCACCTCTTTGTGAGAGTGAAATGACATAAGTTGTGTCATTTAAAAGGATAAACACTTTTCCTGTAATATCCCTTGCGCTGACAAGGGCGAGGAGTGATCGCCGGTGCGAAAGGGCATGGACAAGGAGCGGCTCCTGACAGGCTTCCAGCGTGGGGGTTACATGCATGGATGAATCGAATCGACACCCGAAAGAGAGGGATTCCAAAGACTGTACAGATGTGAAACTGCACAGTTTGGAAAAGCTTATGAGAATTAATTGGTACTACCTATACTAACAAGATGCATCTTCTTTTCGGAAGCCCGGAACAGAAGAACTCCACAGTTAAGCGTGCTTGACTTGGAGCAATTCAGGGATGGGTGACCTCCCGGGAAATTTTCCCGGGAAGTGTGCGAGTGAGGACAAAGCATGCTGAAAAGTCCCGTGTTAGTGTGTTGGGACAGTCGTTGATCCTTGCAAGTTGTCGGGCGTTACAAGTGGTATCAGAGCATGCCTCTCTTCCAGTACGGTGTGGTTCGAGGACGAACCAGGCGGAAACTGGTTGGCATGTAACATCCCGAGCGCTGTCGAGGGCAGGGAGTGATCTCCGGTGCGAAAGGGCATGGACAAGGAGCGGCTCCTGACATGCATCCAGCGTGGGAGTTACATGCATCGATGAATCGAATTGACACCCGAAAAAGAGGGATTCCAAAGACTGTACAGATGTGAGATTGCACAGTTTGGAATAACTTATAAGAATTAATTGGTACTACCTATACTAACAAAATGTATCTTCTTTTCGGTAGCCCGGAACAGAAGAACTTCACAATTAAGCGTGCCTGACTTGGAGCGATTATGGGATGGGTGACCTCATAAGAAGTTTTCCCAGAAAGTGTGCGAGTGAGGAAAAAACACACTGAAAAGTCTCGTGTTAGTATGTGGAGATAGTCGTTGATTCTTGAAGAGACCGGACGTTACATTTCCCATATATATATATATATATATATGGGAAAAACGTTTCTCAAGCAGCTTGAGATAAGTTTATCTCCGGCTAGCCCCAAAACTACGTCGTTTTGATTAATGAAGGGTGTTTATGTAATTTTAGGTGAATTAATGAAGGGTATTTTTGTAATTTTATTTATTTTTATATCATATACATTTTACTGATATATATATATATATAATCAAAACGACGTAGTTTTGGGACACACATACCCCTATATATATATATATATATATATATAGACACATATTAAAAGTTTACCCAGTTTACTTTTTTTTTTAATAAAAAAATAACATGCATTTTTGTAAAACATGTAAGAAATCATTGAACAATAAACTTAATTAAATTTTTTTACCCTCAATGTTAAGTTTTAAGATTTTATTCGTACTGAATTTTTTTTATAAAATCAATTCTTCTTTATTATATCAATTTTTATTATGCTCAAAATAATGCACAACTCAATTGATATTGTAATAAATTTTTTGTTATTCTATATATGAATAAACAAAAAATTTAGTCACAAAGCATTGGTTCTCAATTAATTAACAGTACAAAAGTTTTGTTACCAAAAATAAAACGTATTGTGTGACTCAACCAGTTATACTATATTATTTTGTTTGTACCATACCCTCACTAGGGGTGATAATAAGGACATGGGCCTATTAGGGGGCCTAAGGCTCGTTTCGGCCCATCTTTTTTAATTATTAGACTTAGACTTATATTCATGAAAAAAAATTTTATTTAAAAGGCCTCAGCCTTCCATAGCCAAGCCCGGCCTTGAAGCTTTGGAGGCTGACCCGTATATAATAAATTTATTTAATTTTTATATTTTTATATTAATCATTTGAGACAGCGAGTGTCACTTTTCATAATTAAAAACAATATTTCATAATTACTAATAACGATTGGTAAAGAAATAAGAGATATGAAGAAGAAGATATAAGATGTAGAAAAAGAAAGATTAAAAATGACAAAAAAAAGATGAAGGTAATTTCGTTGCTGATGCTTTGGCAACCAAAGGGAGACTATTAGACACCTGAGATCTACAGCTTTTTCTTGAAGTCGCTATGGATTGTAGAGAGCTGTTTGCTAGAGATTTGATGGGCACTACTTGCTTCAGACTCTGTTTTGTTTCTAGTTCTGTTGCTTTCCTCTTTGTTCAAAAAAAAATTAAGGAAAAACAACGTAAAATAAAGTAAAGTAATTGTGTCGTTGTTATTTTGACTTTTTAATATTAATATGTTTTTTTATTATAAAAGAAACAGCTATTATTTTCTTACAAAAAAATACATACGAGTGCATGATTAATGGGTTAAATATTGCTGCAAATTGAAAGGTAAGGTTTTTATTTTTAATAAATAAACAGGCCACAAACTTATGACAGACTTTTATTTTTTGTAAATGAATCAGGCCACAGGCTAATATTATATTCGTAACAGGTAACAGGCTAAGACCAGTCTGACACGTTTAAATACAGGCTTGGCCATTAATATCAAAGCTCGGCTCAACCCGACCCATTAACACCCCTACTCACTACTGATCAAGTGCAACCAATGTCTCTTTCATTATAAAGACCGACATACTAAACGCCATCGTTTAAGGAGAATATCACATTCTTTATCTCAAAATATCTACAAGTCTTAATGATCTACGGTCAAGAACGATTTCAGAAGATCGAATATAAAAAGTTTCGACCTACTATAACATTAGACATATTTGAGATGCTCATAACTAAATTCTTCAGTGTCATCTAAAATAAAATATATCATATCTAAAAAGCTTGAAGAAAATATTGAAGAAACTACTATAAACAGAAATGAGAAAGAAAAAGAGATGGTTTGCACCGAAATTAAATTAAAAGGCAGCCGTCTCTATTAGATATAAACACGGAAAAGATTATATTAAAGTAGCACAAAGAAAGAAGAGAACTGTGTACTGGCCCGGGGTGAGAGATTAGTCTCATAGTTATCGGCTGTGGAATACCCGGATATAATCCAAAAAAGAAAGAAGAGAACATCCCAAAGGAATAATACTGTGAATTTTAACATGAAAAGAAGATATTATAGGTTATTAAAGCGAAATTTATGACCCAAGAATAATTATGCAGTGAAAACATCAATTAACTATCGGTTCAATTTTTGAAATAAAAAAATCCTAAACTACTAAAAAAAATAAATTAAAATATGTTGTTTTCATCAATACGTCTTTCTCATGAAGAGTTACGTGAAGAAAAGTTAATTGCGAGTCTCCAAATTCAGTATAGATAATAACTTGATGAATTAATGAGGTAGATAAATTAAAATGCTAGTAAATTGACATACCCACCACCTGGCCAACGGCATTACTTAAATTACAAGCCTATGCTTGCTAATCTCCACGTATTTGAACTTCAAACATGTGCAAATAAAACTCAGCCAAGTATAGTTTCTTCGGCCAGGAAAATTCATTTTGGCTTGCAAAATTCGCTTGTTCCAAATGAATGAGTAAAGTGCGTGGTTTGTTCTCGCAATAGTATGGGGAACCCAAAACCCTTATAAGGATTCTTCCGACATCATATTTTAACCAAAAAATTTAAGATTGTAGGTTTATGGGTCTTTTACACTTATATGATTATCACTTAATCTATATATGTTTAGACAATATGGAACTTACTTCAACCATTATCCACTTACACTTGATCATTTTCAACAATGCTGTATCCGAGCATACATATGGAAAGCATCAATTTATTTCATTTTTACTCATAAGGGACCAATGGTGGGGCTATGATTACGATCGAACAGACTAACAGTATGACTGAAAATGATTTGGCCAACTCAATCCACCATATTCTAATTTTGAATTAGTCAGTCAACTACACAAGCTAAATCCCCTATAATTAAAAGATCTAACGCGTACAAAATATACGCCAGTTTTTAAGATATTCTGTACTTAATTTATGAATCCACTCAATATGTATATATAAATATACAATATTTGTATTTCTTCGTATTTATTAAGTAAAACACAATATTGTATAATAGTTACCATTTAATAAAGGATATGGGAACTATTATCCATTTAATAAAGGGTGTATAATTGTTTATTATGATTAAGTTTTGCACCACACACTGATCAATCATAGATTTAATAATTCACGCGGTTCTCCAAGTCCTTTCACCAGATTTATGAATCAATTAAATCCCTTTTGTCATCATAATGAATTTCAAAATTTGAGAAGAAATTAAAGGAAGGGAAAGTCATTTCATATCAATGTTATTAAAATCGACCCGGTCATTGATTAAGTTTTGCACCACACACTGATCAATCATATAATTTATATTAAAAAATTATAAACATACTCACGAAATGATTAAAATTTCAAATATTTTAATATAATAAATAATAAATCACATATTATTATACAATAAAGGATCCAAAAATATAATGATCCAGATTTATGAATCAATTAAATCCCTTTTGTCATCATAATGAATTTCAAAATTTGATAAGAAATTAAAGGAAGGGAAAGTCAGTTCATATACTGGAGCACCGTTATTCTATTCAAACGCGAATTTGGACATTGACTATTATCTCCTCATAAGACACGAAGGTTGAAACGTGTCCAAAAGAAACAAAGGAAGGAACCCTCTATACGAGTACGGGAAAAGTTAGTAAAAATTCTGCTGTCGTTTTCCCAGCCACAAGGTCATTCATTGGTCAGCGTAAACTTAACAATGCAATGCATCAAAGAAACCACGAAGAGAGAGAGAGAGAGAGAAAGAGAGGACCAGGATCCATCCTCAATCGCCTTCAGTGGACAGTGAAGAAAGGAAAGAAAAAATCGAGAAGAAATAAACCACGCAACCCAATCACACCATTCGTACCTCAAACAATTCTCAACCACAAGTCACCAAGCCCACTACACACACTTCCCCTTTATTATTATATTGTTTGTTTATTTTATTCTCTCTACACAATAGTAATTCTTTTATCATTTTCACATTTGCTGTTGCAGGTTCCTTGACTCTTTGACTCCTCTAATGTCAAAACCATTACATTTTATCTATTGAATTCTTTTAATAAATTATTTACCAATAATGTTTATGAGGAGTATATATGTTTAAGATGCATCATTTCATGTATGATTTGTGCGAATTTATAAAAATGCTTGTCATGTGTAGCGTTTTATAAGAAGTGTATGAGATATTTGCGCAACTTAAAACACCCATGTCTTGCATTGCACTAATTTTTGCATAAATTATGTAAGGAGATGATATGTGACTTAAATGTACATACTTCTAATATATGTTTCACTCGTATTATATTGATAAATAATTTATGAAATAAATTAAAGGATATATTTTTCTTATGTTGTAGGAAAAATATTACCTCATGTTGTAGAAATAAAATTATAAGTGAGAGCCATAGATAAGAGGAGAGAAAAAAAAGAGTGGTGGGACCCAACCCCTTTTTATATGTGTAGGAAAGTTATTTATCTCATGTAAAATGAGATAAACATAACCCATAAATTAAACTAGTAAAAAAATTGTATTTTTGTACTAAAAGAGTAAAAAAAGCCATGTTCCTTGATTACTCCCTTAAAAAATAAAACCACCCATTTAAAATATGTGATTAGACTAGGTTACATCCTAGTTAACATGTGTGCAACGATTGGTTGATGGCTGAATATCTAGGAGAACCTCTCTCAGCCACAACATCTTGTGAGGCTCTTAAAATCGCTTTACTAGCCTAGTACGATTTTATTTTTTCAATTTTTGTGTGTGTGTTATTATTAACTTCATATAATTTCCTATTTTTTTAGCATACAATTAGAAGATTTTTGTATCTGGTTTCAATAAAGTTGAATTCTCATGTAAAAAGCTTTCCTCCAATTGATGTGATGGGCCGGCCTCGCCAGCCACGATTTGGTCTAACAGTTCATTCAAAGGATAATGGTCATGCAAAACGAATCAATACGTATTTTATTTATCGTATTAATTAATTGCATTCTTTTAATGATATTAATACTTATCCAATGAAATGAACTCATCTTTGGGCCAAGAATTATCGCTCCCGGATATTTGGTTACCTATTAAATATAAACAAATGAAAATATCTCCCTCGAAATGATTTGTTTATTCGAAACTTATCAAAATGTGGCTAGGCACTGATAGTGCAGTTACGACATTGACCTTGTAGGACTATTTCGGTTGGTGGGAGCAGATATTATTAAGCAGACAAAGTAAACCTGGTGCAATTTCAGAAACGTGTCACATGAAGCAAGCATGGTATGGTTGATTTGTACTTGGAGGTTCCCATTCATTTTCTTTATTCGTAATCGTATGGTTGTTGATAGGTCGCAAGGCATCATGACTAGCACAACCGCTCCATCAAAGCAACTTCTTCACACCCTTGAAAATATGACAACAATTTGCTATCCATAGCCACAAGTTCATTTTATGTGTCTAACCACTGCTCATGCCATTTTTTGATACCCTTTTGTCGTTCCTGCTTGAAAAACAAATGCCACCCGCTTCAACCAGCTCAGAGTGAACTACAATCTATTCATAACGTTTTTGAATCACTATTTTCCCACTCCAAATCTTAGATTGATGGGTGGTGCAAATTAGATTTTAATTTCCAAATTATATATTTGATTAAAATAATAGGTTGTATCTGAACATAATTTTGAGTTTTAAATTGAAATGACGAATCAAATCTTGCTTTGGAAACTATAATCTAAACATGTTCTTAGAACTGTTCAAAGAATTCGGCTGTGTGGTGTACTCTCGTCGCCAGTTACATAATTAAACTTCTTCCAGGTAAACAAAAAATTATCAAAAAGTAAACGGCTTCACTAATTTCCAGCCTAATTTATTCGTTTGTGTCAAAACTAAATTTTCAGGCAGAGTAATATCTCTTTAATTAACCTCCCATAACTATATAAGTACCGTAATCCTTGGATTTGCACCTAACTCTGGATTAATTCCATAGGCAGTTCAAAGAGTCGAACCCGTGGAGATATCGGGGATCTGATTTGCCTCAAACAAATAATTAGGATCATATTCCAAAAAAAAAAAGATAGACCCCAAGAAAAAGTAAAACGTTAAAAAAAAAATAGATGGGGAACTTTATGTCATGAATCAGAAATCACATTCACATTCATCTTGTTCGTGGGTTTTCCTTTCTACTCACAACATAATATCCATACTTACCTAGTTATAAATAGTAAAAAAAGAAAAATATACAATTACAAAAAAGTAAGATAGGAAAAACTACCATCAACCAAACCCCACATCCTACAACAAAATAAAAAAATAAAAATAATAATAGTCATTATCAAAACTAGGAGTGCTGTTAGAGGACGTTAATCAAAGAGCTCATAAATAATATCCTATGGTACGGCCCCGACAATCGTGCGGCTGAGATACTGTGTCCCTCCAGATCAAACGTCTTCCGAGGCTCTACCAACACAGCAACCGTACGACGACGTCGGTCTAGTTTATCCGTCGCTCAAAGACCGCCTCGTCTCCTTCGACGGCGGCTCTCCGTCGCATCCTAACCAAGCAACCTCACCTCTCCACCTCGCACCGTACCTCCGTTGATATGCACAACTGTTCAAACCCTCCTGTATATTCAACAAAAAGATCATCAATTTTAGGGTTAAAAAACATAAAAACAAAAGCCCTCGTACTTGTTTTCCCCAAAATCCACAATGGCAGTTTAACAACGTAGATGCAGAAAAAAATTAAAAAATTAAAAAAACTTGAAACAGAGGAATAATTTAATATAAACCTGAAAATCATGATCTAAACGACGTCGCTTCAACGAAATTGTGGTCCCTGGCTGAGAAACCTCCTCATCGCGGTTGTTGCACATGCTAACCGACTCTTCGCTGCTCGATGAACTCGAAGCCGGTGGCGGCGCCGTCGAAGACCAAGGGACAACCTGGTTATCTCCGTCCTCGTCCTCGTCGTCATCGTCAGTGTCTATGTCGTCGTCGTCGTCGTTGTCAGTGTCTATATAGTCGTCATTGCCTCCTTCGCTCTCTTCCCCTTGTTGGGGGTCGTCGATCTTGGTTCCGCCGGCACACCTCTCGCACAAGGAGACGGTGTTTCCAAGGGCGGCGCCGGAAGCCTTCCACGGCGTGAGAGACTGACACGAGCGACATAGAAGGGTCCTGGAGTGCCTTGCAACCAAGAAGTTGGCACCGTGAACCTTAGCATCGCAGTCCCAGCACAAGCTTGCCTGGTCAGACTCGCAGAAGGTCCTCGCCGGAACCTTGCACAGCTCGCAGTTCTTCATCTCCCACCTAAAACAATGATTGAGTCTTCTGATTTTCCTCTCGATGTGTTTCTCTTTCTCTCTCTCTCCTTTCTCTTGCTTTTTTATCTGCGGGATTTTCTCTCTTCACTTTCTCTCTCCTCTGCTGGTATGGATGGACGGGTGAGAAGGTGGAGAAGAGAGAAGAAAGTATAACTTGTTGATATATATAAAAAATTATAATCCCTGGTTTCCGTCAAATCCCGAAACTGCCCTCTCCTTTCCTTCGTATAATTTTGGTAAAAATATATGTGCTTTTAAACAACGTATAATTATGTCATTTCGTATCATTTTAATTAAGGATATTCGCGGTTGAATTAGATTATTCGATTTAATTTTTTGATTTAATCATTTAATTATTCATTCGGTTTATTTTTATTTTTTTTAATTTATTCCAATCTAGTCTAATTTAATTCTATTTGGATAAGATTAATTTTCTATTTTTTGAAAAGTCTAAAATTTCAATCATACAAATCATTAACTATATCAAAAAAAATCATTCAAAATTACAAATCACTATAAAATTTAAGTCTTTAAACTAAAACAAATCTTAAAACTAATGAAGAGTTAAAATAAATTAATAGACAATAAAAAACTAAAATAAATAATACTAAGTTGTGTCTTTCTCCCTCTTAAAATTAGAAATGTTCATTAATCGATTCAAATCACGATGAGCAAACCAAAAAACCAATAATCGAATAAAGTGAAAATTGAAGAATTGTGAAAAAAAAAACTACATATTTTAATTGGATTTGATCGATTTTCGGTTTGTTTTGTGAAAATTAATTTAATCCAAACCGATCAGATTTATTATGTATTTATTAATTTCGAAATAGTGTGATTTGAAATCTTATTATTTTATGGACTTGTTTATATCACTTAATATTTGATCAAATTTTTTTATTTAAACAAATATTATTAATTAGTGGGACTTCATCAAAAAGAAAATATTCTTTCAGTGCAACACAAATTCCTATCTTTTCCTTTGAGATTTTCAATCAAGTTGAAGTTGAATATTAGTTTTATTCATTTTCTTAATATCATTTTTCATGTCATCAACAACTATGGTGTTGCAAAACCTCTTTTTTTTTTTTTTGGTAAACTGTGCAAAACCTCTTATCTAACTTGGGCAAAGGCTCAAGCGTACCATAATTTGATGTTAGCCGTAATAGGCTACCCAAAAAAAAATAATGCCATAACAGGGGCTACATATGTGGCCTTCGTGTAAGGAAGGGTCTTATCAACATTAAAATTTTCTGCTACATTTGCTCAATTGGTTAAACATATAAATATTGGTTTTCTTCTTCTTTTTAAATTACAAGGTATCCCCTACATTAATTGGATCACATATTAAAAATCAAACAAATGATCATGTAGTTTCAAACTAAAACAAATGGCAGTGCCACAACAACTTCTTTTTTGTTTCAATTTTTTTTTTTTAGAAAAAAAACATAATTATTCATACACGCAATCTTCTATGAATTTTAATAAGTAATAATAATTTTATTTCTTTATATGGTTTTTGAAAAAAATGAGTGAAGTTAAATGTAAGAAGAAGCAAAGGGGACTGGGTGTGGTTTTGTGGTGTGCGGTGATGCCAGGTGTCTGCTGGTAAGGGAACAAAAAAGTGTTGTTTTGTGTGGTCTAACACTCAAACTCTCTCATTTCCACACATACCACACCGTAAAACAACAGCATAGAATAAATCCCTTCCTTTCGGTTGTTGGGATATTTTTGTTTTTGTTTTTTTCTCTGGGAAGAGAAAGAAGGAACGGTAATCTGTGGTTTGCCTACGTGGCGATAGGCATCATTGAGATTCCGATTTGCTTGCGTGGTTCGATTTCATTCACTGGGTTAAGACTTCGCCATGTGGATGTGTCATGTGATTTGATTTTCGCTTCGCTTCTCTCTTTCCTATAACATTCATAGTTCACTGTTCACCAACTCCAATCCTTTTAGCACAAGCTACAGTCGCGGATTTCCGAAGCTGCATTTCACGCGCTGATCATTTCAAAATTGGACCACATACCCGCGTGGCCCCTGCGTTTTACCATTCCTATTTAGGGCGCGTTTTGATTAGTTTCTTTTCGGTGTTTTTTTTAGAGAAAAAAAAAGTTTTTTATTATAAAGTACATTTAAATGTCTCCTTTACTAGAAGAATTTTGGTGGGTCTGAATCACCATTAATTCAGTGATCCAAACTAATTAGGAGGAGACAATTATTGAAGAGAGAGAAGAGAAGAAAATTAAAAAATAAACTTTTATATAAATGTCACTTATTGAATGGAAGGACCACATGGAACCTGGAGCACTAATTTTTTTCCCTCCTCTACAGAGAAAAAACCGTAAGTTAAGAATAGTCAAAAAATATTTTTTTTTAACTACAAATTTTAATTTCTATTAAAAAATAGAAATTAAAAGTTAAATATATTTTTCAAAATATATAATTTTAAAAAATTTAAATAATTTTTTATAACGTCGAGGTATTTTTATTTAACTTCCTTTGATCACCTTATATTCGGAAGTATGGCCTCAAAGGCTAGAAGAGTGACCATTTTATCACGTTTGGCCAAAAAAATTACCAGACTGCCACGTCAACAGTAAATTTTCCCAGAATGCCACGTGAGATAATTCACTACGTTGTGTACTGAAATATGTTTACAAATAATTCGCCACACATTATAGCAAATTATGCTACGTCAGAATGCACAGTCAGAAAGAATGACATGTATCAAGCATGTAGTAATTCGCTATCTATGTAGCATATTATGTTCGCGAATGATTTTTTGACACGTGGTACACTTTCGCATGAAGAAGCTGACGTGTCATAATTCGCTATTGCTGGTAGCGAATTTAGTCTGCAATATGACCACACGTGTCACGAAATTATTGGTCATGAAATTCACTACCAGTGGTAACGAATTATGACACGTGAAAGTCTGATCAAAAATACTATTCGAGTGATATTTGGATAAATTTTTTGATTAAACATTATGTTTTGGTCACTATACATTAAACTTCGTCGTTGGAAGAAAGATAAGATAAATGTCCTTTACCCCTCAAAATTGAGTGATAATTTGAAGCTCTAACTAAAACAAACCCGTTGTTATATGGGTCCTACTTTATTATGGGTACGCCAACAGCGGCGGAGGAAAACACCAAGTCAAGGTTTTGGTCTGAATATGAATCCGGAGAAGTAAGTTTTATGGTCCCAAAAAACACCACCAAGTCAACGTTGGCGATGTTCCTCGTATTAGAGTATTGATTCCTTTCCAGAACATCGGTTTCAAAGGTCGAAGAGAAAAAGAAGCTTTGTTTGTGAATTCTAGCTGCTGCGTGAGGTTTCAGGTTTTTGTTCCCTTAACTTCGTATATTATGGATGACCTAGGATATTTTTCTTACCTTTGTTATGGACATTTTATTTTTGTATGCTTTCCATGCTATTGACTTTGATTAACAAAGTAACACGAGGAAGACACCCCAAAATTGCATCATACCCAGTAAATAAGTGCCCTAATATTGAATTATAAGCCAATGGAATAATCCACCTTCATTAAATTAATGTATTAAACGTGTTTTAAGTAATCTCGATGCTAACAACCGTTTGAATGAGCAAATTATGTTAATTAAGCTGGTCGGGTTTTGAATTGTACGAATCCGGTCTTCTGTTAGTATGACAGCTTGAAAATTTATATATCTTGACTTTAGGACGAAATATCTATTCCTACACCCTAAATTTTCTGGTGCCAAAACGAACGTATGTACTTTTTTTCAATTCGGATTTAGGCATGCTGTTTTCAGATTTTAGGTACTAAGAGTTTTTGTTTTCTTAGTCAATGGAAAAGATTGACATTTTAATCCATGTAATTGAAGTTATAAGAGGAAGACAATTTCTTGTTTATTTTTATTTTTTAACACATTTTATTTTTTTGAAAAACGTATTATAAAAGTTTTGGGCTTGATTCATTTTAGTAATCTTATATTAGTAAGTTGTATACATACTATAAGTCCTACTTTACATGTTTTAATCTTTGAATGTGACAATCCTTCTCTTTAAACTTTTAGTTTTCAAAAGAATACATAAGTGAAATAAAAAATAAAGGATAATTTATGTGTAATCATAGAAGAAAACTTTTGTATTTCTTCACAGAGCAATACGGTGGTCAAAATTTTTAGCCCCAGTCATGGCCGAAGCTTATGCAATAAGGTTGAGCTTTTTCCTAATCCTAGCTAAGGACCTGTGCTTATAGGAGGTGGTCTTGGAAGGAGATTGAAAAGGTTGTTCACCCAATTGGGCATAGCAATTCGGCCCAGGTTTAATGTTAGATGTATTGAGTTGTTTAAATCCTTTAGGTGCCTGAATGGGCTGGGTTTTCACTGTGTACTTCTAATTGTGTTTGGACTTTGGATGGAGGAAGCCGTTCAGTTGGACATTTTAAGTCATATCTTTTTTTTTTGTATATACATTTTAAGTCATATCTAATGAATTGTATCTTCCAACTCACAAAATAAAAAAGTAAACTTAATCTAGGGAATTGGCAATTTTTACATTATACTATCCAAGGATAATGTTGTCTTGTCTGGACAACATTTAACAAAACAATAAAAAAGAATAAACATGCAGAGTCATTGAAATATAAGTCCATTTGCTAATAAAATATTGGGAAATATTTTCTCATGTTACATGAGAATTTAATTCTATGGTGTGACTCTTCGATTTACGTGCAGATCTTTTCTTTTCTTTTTCTTTTTTAATAAATATGGGAAGCCACCACTAGTTGAGTCACAACATGAGAGTTGAATTCTCAGACAACATTAAAAAATCAAATCCCTAAAATATTTTTGTTAGTTATATTGAATAGATTCAGCGCTAAATTGTGTGCTCTAAAAATAGTTTGTTATTACTGAATTGTAAACTTTGTTCAACATTGCATTTAAATAGCTAGTGCTGTTGTTACCAACCCTCAGAGGGGTGTGTTGAGATATATAAAGTCATTAAAAACCCTCACCCACTAGCTTAAGCTTTTGGACCAAACGCATTTGAAGTATTAAATAATTTTTCTTTAGACACTTCAATTTGTCAATACTTTGTGAAATTGCTAATGAAATTTACTATTTTCTCCACTTCATATAACTTAATAATAATAATAAGGGTTTTATACTCCTACCACCGTCATTATAGAAGAAATTTTTGGCAGCAACACATAGAAAGTCAGAATACGCATGCAGGTCTTTTTTTTTTTTTAACCAGTGGGACCCACTTTTTCTAACATAATCTAAAAATAACAAAAAAAATAATAATTAATAATATATGCCCTCTTAACTCTTGCATTTTATTTCCATCCTTTTTCAGAAGAGCCATCAAGAAGCCCTTCAACCAACCGACTGCCATTGATTCTTTCACTAATACTTGCATGCATGGTTATTCTGGCATGCACTATAGTATTTGCTTATGTGCGGAGAAAGAAAATAGCCCAAAAGCTTGGTAAATTATTTTACTTTTGCATTTTGAATTAAAACACTATCATCTTCATCCATGCAACCAAGGTTATACATACATCTCTTTATTGAGTTCAGATGGTGTAAGCAATCGAATTCACGAGAGCTTGTACGATAGTGAAAGACATGTGAAGCATTTGATTGGCTTGGGAAGTTTAGAAGAAAAATACAGTGAAGGCATTGAAGTACCCTATTATACTTTTGGAAGTATTCTAGCAGCTACAGATAATTTCTCGGATTCAAACAAGCTTGGACAAGGAGCCTGTCTATAAGGTAATTAGTTCAGGCCATTTAACTTAATTACCAACCAAGCATCGAGTCTAAGCAAAGGATATTAAAGTGATAAAGTCTCATATTCGTCAGGATTGGGTTAAGTAAAAACAATTCAAGTGGATGGATCTATGAATCTAATTTTTTAAAATTTTGGGTTGGGATATGATATCGGACCCATTTATTATTGTAGGCTAACTTAGCCCATTGATAACGATCCTTTGCCATGAGCTTCCCCTAGCCTGCCCGACAAAGATATTAGAGTCGGTTGGACTCGAGATAGCCTAGTGTTTGGCTAGATACAAGTACATTGACTCATAAACTCAATATCTTAAGATTTTTGATTTTTAGGTTGAGATATGGTGTCCATTCTATTTGCTACTATTGATGTAGCTTAGCACATTGGTGGAGGTTCCGCACCATGAGCTTCACCTAACCCACCTAAAAAGCAAGAATTTCTCCTTATATATGGTAATATTTTTATCCAGGGAAGTTCCTGGAGGTCATGACGCCGCTGTGAAGAGACTTTCAAGTGTTTCGGCTCAAGGCTTACAAGAATTCAAAAATGAGGTTGTTTTGATTGCCAAACTTCAACATAGGAACCTTGTTAGACTCAGGGGATATTGCATCAAAGGAGACGAAAAAATCTTAGTCTATGAATACATGCTAAACAAGAGCTTGGACTCATTTATATTTGGTTAGTTTCACATATTCCATCATAAAACTTTTATAGAGTTTACTTTAATTTTTACTCTCATAAATTTACTAATCTTATTTCTTTCAAATGTGAAATGTAAATATTGAAAGACCGAACACGAACTTTACTTCTGGATTGGCACATGCGATTTGACATAATTCTAGGCATTGCATGAGGGTTGCTCTATCTTCACCAAGACTCCAGGTTGAGAGTGATTCATAGAGACCTAAAATCAAGCAACATTCTTTTAGATGAGGAGATGAATCCAAAGATTTCAGACTTTGGCCTTGCCAAAATATTTGGGGGATAAGAGACGAAGCAAGCACACAGAGAGTAGTGGGAACTTAGTAAGTTCACTTAGTATATGTTATTATAAATGTCTCAATTGTTAATTTTTAATGATATTTACACATGCTTGCTACATGTAACAATCATTTATTCACAGTGGATATATGGCTCCAGAGTATGCCTTGGACGAACTTTTTTCAATCAAATATGATGTTTTCAGCTTTGGTGTAGTCAGTGGCGGACCCAGAAATTAATACGATGGGGGCGTAAATAAAAAATATTATATTATAAATAAAAATATTTACTATACAATATAAACCGAATATGATTTTTAACAATATATTTTGAATGAAGTTACTGTATTATAAAATGTATCGTGATTTTTTGCCTTAATATATATTATATTTTTGTCAATTCATATTCGGCTTTATATCATATAGATCTAAATGGTTTTATTTTTTAATAAGACAAAATGGTTATATTTTTATATTCTTATCTTATTTTACACAGTTAAATTTTTTAATTTGAACCATTTAACCAGTTTCTGTGGAAGTGTTTCTACTTCTATATCTTATTTAATTATTTTTCAATTATTAATTATTATTTTAATTGTTTGGTTTATGTTTTCAAAACCTTTTTTATCCATGTGGCTTCTCATTTACCTTACAGCGAAACACCACGACCTTCTCTAATTGCCACTATCCATGCACTGGTTAGCAATTTCTTTAGTCCATATTACTTGTGCTTATCCTTCCTCAATAATTCACCTAGGTATCCATATATAAAAAAATTTCTCAGAGTTTTAGGGGGGCATTGGTTAGCAATTTCTATAGTCTATATTACTTGTGCTTATCCTTCCTCAATAATTCACCAAGGTATCCATATATAAAAAAATCTCTCAGAGTTTTAGGGGGGGGAGAGGGCCATCCCTAGCCCCCCATGTCGGTCCTCCCCTGGGTGTAGTCCTATTAGGTGGTGTTTGGTTGAAGGAAAATTTTTATGAATGATAGAGAAATGAGATTAGTAGGGAAATGGCTGGAAAGTGAGTTAGATAGGAAAATGTAAAAAAAGTTGTTTGGTATGAAAAAAATTTACTGGGAAAATTAGGTAACTTTTGTAAAGTCTATGTTTGGCTTTTGATAAAATATAGATGGGGAAATAATGTACTATGACGAAAATACCCTTATTTTTATAAAATTTACAACCAAACACCCAAAACAAATTACAAATAAAAACAAACAAAACCTGGGTTTCATGTCAACGCTACCACATTCTAAATTACCCGTCTGCAACGCTACCATTTAGCTGGGTTTCTTGTCAAAAAACCACATCCTAAGGTGGTGTTTGGTTGGGATGGATTTTGGAGGATATCTATCTTTCTCAAGTATGGCTTTTAGAAACACCATGTTTGTTTCAACATATTTTCTCCAAAAACCCATCTATCCAGGAAGTATGGATTTATGAGAAACATATACATCCGCACTGTTCAAAAACCCAATTTGAAGGTGGGATTTTCGGAAAACCGGTTATCTCACTTTTAATGCACTGTTGATTTCATAAAACTACCTAATTTTCCCAGTAAAGTTTTCCCCCACCAAACAACTTTTTTTTACATTTTTCTACCTATTTCACTTTATCCATCTTTCCAATTATTTCTCTATCTATTACATTTTCCTACTATTCTAAAAAAATTTCCCATACCAAACGCCCCCTAAAATGGTTTTTAAACGGTGCAGAATCATAGATAAATGGCAGCAAATTGAAAATCTATCTATCTTGGATGGCTGGCTTTTTTCACACATTCTATTCAACCAAACACTTCTAAACAGGATTCTTTCTCTCACTTGCCTAGGTAAATTTGGGAAAGAGCCCAGCCAAACACCACCTTAGAGATTCTAAGTCGAAAAAGGAACACACGATTCTATCAATCCAAACAAATTTCTAGCCTTTTGGGTTATGTATGTGTCTCTTCTGTTGCACTCTAGTTTGTTTTTTTTTTCCCAGCCCACATACTCACTTATTCTCTCACCCGGCCCACTCCCCACATAACCCTACCCGACCCATATCCCACTTTATTTTTCTTCTCAGCCGTAATGGCTTCTTCTTTCCAAACGTCTCCAGAACCTTCTCCCACTTCTCCCGAAGCCAATCCCACTGCCTCTTCCGCCGCGACTCCTTCTCCCAACATTATCATCCAACATGATGCGTCCTCTTTCCCTATCACCGTCGTTCTTGACGATGGCAACTACCCTCTCTGGTCCCAGTTGATGGATATGCGTATTGGGGCCAGAAATAAGTCCGGCTACCTCACCGGCGCCACCATGAAACCACCCCCCACAGATCCTCATTACGAAACCTGGATTACTGAGAATAAGAAAGTGAAAAGTTGGCTCATCGAATCGATGACGCCGTCCTTGATGCAGCGGTTTATCCGCCTGGAATCCGCTCGCAAGATTTGGGATGCGGCACTTCGGACCTTCTATGATGGCTCCGACGAGACCTGTCTCTTCGAGCTTCATCAGCGCTCCTTCTCCATGAAGCAACTCGGTCGTCCCCTGTCTACATACTACAACGATCTTCTGGCCATCTTCCAAGAAATTGACCACCGGGTGTCCTCTTCCGCAAACACTGTCAATGATGTGGTCAACACGCACTCCTCCTTAGCCCGCATGCGTGTGTACATTTTTCTGAGTGGACTTGATTCTGACTATGATCATGTTCGCGGGGAAATTCTAAGAAAAGATCCAAAGCTGGACCTTGAGGGAACATATGCGTTCCTCCGCCGTGACAATCAACAACGCATCACTATGAATCGTCCACTCCCGTCATCTGATTCTTCTCCCTTGGTTGCCCGCTTCCCCTCTAGCAATTCTTCTTCCAAACCACGGCGAGATTCCGCGTCCGGCAAGCCTCTGGTTTGCTCACACTGTGGTGATTCAGGCCACTCAAAGAACAAATGCTACGAATTAATCGGATACCCAGAATGGTGGGATTTCACCAAAAGGCCTCGACGGAAAATCCCCTCCAAGGCTCTGCAGTCATCTTCTGAAGGAGAAGCCTCCACACCTCCTCAAGGTCATGCCATTTACGAAGGAATACTAGGTACATCTCTTGCTTTCTCTGCATACTCTGGGAATACTTCTTGGATAATTGATACTGGCGCATCGGATCATATGATCCATGATGCTTCTGAGTTGACAAAATTCTTTCCATGTGATAAATCCACCGTCACCACCGCTAATGGTGGCTCAGCCCCTATTACTGGTCAGGGTACCATTTCTCTGACACAAACCATCACTCTTCATTCGGTCCTTGTGGTACCATCTCTTGATTTTAACTTAATTTCTGTTAGTAAACTAACATCAGACCTTAACTGTATTGTGGTATTTTGGCCTACATTTTGTGAGTTTCAGGACGTCCAGACGCAGGAGATCCTTGGCTATGGTGTTAGACATGGCAACCTCTACTTCTTCCACCTCAAAAACGGTCCTTCCCAGCAACCAGTGGCTTCGGTTACCAAGGTTCCTGTCTCTCCTCCTTCTGAGTCTTCTCATCCTGCAATATGGCTTTGGCATAGAAGACTGGGGCATCTTTCTTTTTATTCTCTTAAAAAATTGTTTCCTCACTTATTTGTTAGATGTAGTCCTTCTCTGTTTAGTTGTTCTGTTTGTGACATGGCTAAGAGCCATCGAATGTCCTTTTATCCTAGTCCCAATAAGAGTTGTATCCCCTTTCAAGTAATTCATTCCGATGTATGGGGACCTGCTAAGGTTCCCTCCCTCTCCCATTCCCACTATTATGTGTCATTTATTGATGAATGTACTCGGATGGTTTGGATTTCACTCCTTAGAAATAAAGCTGAAGTTTTTTCTATGTTTCAGAAATTTCATAGTATGGTTAAAAATCAATTTAACAGCTCCATTCATATTTTGCAATCCGATAATGGCCAGGAGTATAAAAATAAATCCTTCTCTGATTTTTTGCTTTCTAATGGAATCAAACACCAAACATCTTGTACTTATACCCCTCAGCAAAATGGCTTAGCTGAAAGAAAGAATAGACAGCTTTTAGAAGTCGTACGGGCCCAATTATTTGGCATGAATGTTCCTTCATCCTACTGGGGAGAGGCTGTCCTCTCTGCTACTTATCTCATCAACCGTACTCCCTCAAGTGCCTTGAATTTTCTCACTCCTCACCAGAAACTCGAATCTTATTTCTCTATTCCTCATGTCACTAACTTAGAACCTAGAATTTTTGGTTGCACTGCCTATGTTCATGTTCCTAAACCCCTCCGTAGTAAGCTTGATCCTTGTGCAAAAAAATGCATCTTTGTGGGATATTCTGATTTCCAAAAAGGATACCGTTGTTATGATCGCACAACCAAAAAATTGCATGTCACTCTTGAAGTATCTTTTCGGGAATCCGAAGCTTTTTATTCAGGGGGAGTTCCCCATCCTTCTTCTCAGGGGGAGACACAATATATCAGAGAAGAAGCATTTTACTTCCCTGTAACCATAGCTCCTACATCAGCACAAAATCTCACTTCACCGGGAGTCTCAGCTACGGATCTTCACATCAGTCCCAACCATGCCGAACCTCCTACACCTGAAGGGTCACCATGTCTACCTCTCATAACCGAATCTCCTGCTATGGACAACTCTGAAACACAAGCTACTCTTGAGGAGATCCCTGATCCTATTTTACAATCCGAAACACAAGCTACTCTTGAGGTAATTCCTGATCCCACTTTACAAAATTCTAATTCGGATATTCAAGTAAGAAGGTCAGAAAGACAAAATAAAGGTGTACCCCGGACTACTTATGACCCAGATCCCAATGCCAAAATTAAATATTCCATTACCAACTATGTGTCATCTCATAGGATATCTGGATCATATGCTTTAATGGTTGATCAATTATCTTCCGTAGCTATTCCTAACAGTGTGCAGGAAGCATTGGAAGATCAAAAATGGAAGGAAGCAATGAATATTTAAATGAAGGCGCTTCAAAGTAATCAAACTAGGAGTCTAACAAACTTACCAGAAGGAAAGAAGACTATTGGTTGTAAATGGGTATACACGGTTAAGCTAAAAGCAGATGGAAGCATAGATAGATACAAAGCAAGACTTGTGGCAAAGGGATACACTCAGAAGTATGGGATAGACTACCAAGACACATTTGCTCCAGTGGCTAAACTCAACACCATTCGAATCTTAATATCAATAGCAGCGAATAGAGGCTGGCCATTAAAGCAGTTTGATATGAAGAACGCCTTCTTGAATGGTAATTTAGAAGAAGAAGTCTACATGGAAGTTCCACCAGGAGTAAAGGCAAAAGAAAATACAGTTTGCAAGTTAAATAAAGCTTTGTACGGTCTCAAACAATCACCAAGAGCATGGTTTGGCAGACTTACACTTGCAATGAAGAAGTTCGGCTATAGGCAAAGCAATTCGGACCACACACTATTTATTAAACAAAAGGAAGGTAAAATTTCCATCCTTATTGTCTACGTAGATGATATGGTTCTAACAGGAGATGATAAAGAAGAAATGAAATCATTGGAAACAAAGCTTGCTGCTGAGTTTGAAATGAAAAGCCTAGGACAATTGAAGTACTTCCTCGGAATAGAAATTGCGAGATCTGAACAAGGGATATTCATGTGTCAAAGAAAATACACACTGGACATCTTGTCGGAAACTGGAATGTTGGCTTGTAAACCATGTGACACTCCAATTGAGATGAATCACTCCCTTGGCATATATCCAGGACAAGTTGAAACAGATAAAGGCAGATATCAAAGGTTGGTAGGAAAGTTAATATACTTGTCACACACTAGACCTGACATTGCCTACTCTGTAAGTGTGGTGAGCAGGTTCATGCATTCCCCTAGTGAAGAACATATGAAGGCAGTATACCGTATTCTTAGATACCTGAAGGGATCACCAGGAAAAGGTCTTCTATTCTCAAAAAATAAGGAGGCTTGCATTACAGGATATACAGACTCTGATTGGGCTGGAGATAAAACTACTAGGCAGTCTACTTCCGGGTACTTCACTTTTGTAGAAGGGAATCTAGTCACATGGAGAAGCAAGAAACAGAAGGTTGTAGCAAGATCCAGTGCAGAAGCAGAATTCAGAGGAATGTCATATGGCATCTGCGAGTTACTTTGGATAAGAAGTATACTTGCTGATTTAGGAATAAAATATAATCAGCCAATGAAGCTCTTTTGTGATAACAAGGCTGCTGTGGAAATTGCACACAATCCGGTTCAATATGATAGGACTAAACATGTTGAAGTAGATAGACACTTCATAAAGGAGAACCTAGAAAATCAAGTGATCCAAATACCCCATGTTCGATCAGAAGACTAGCTTGCAGATGTGCTGACAAAAGGCGTTTCATTAAAAATATTTGATAGACTCATTGACAAGTTGGGCATGATAGATGTACATGCCCCAACTTGAGGGGGAGTGTTGAAAATAGAAATTAAATTTGAATTATAGTTACCTTAAGATAAGAATGATTTATTTGTTACAGATTTTATTCTGATTCATTATTGTTAGTTTGTTAGGATAGTTTCCTAATTTTATGAATTTGATTGTTGGGAGTCTCTTGTATAAATATTCCACAATTAAGAGGTGAAAGGAATGAATGAGCAACATCAATTTTCCAGAACTCATATTCTAACACCCAGCCAAACACCACCTTAGAGATTCTAAGTCGAAAAAGGAACACACGATTCTATCAGTCCAAACAAATTTCTAGCCTTTTGGGTTATGTATGTGTCTCTTCTGTTGCACTCTTGTTTTTTTAGGTGATATGTTGACTTGCCAATAATTTCTCTAGACATTGTTATCAGGCATGGGGATTATGGACAGAGAATAAATTGCTAGATTTAATGGACCCATCTGTGGGTGAAACATGCAATGAAAATCAATTCATTAAGTGTGCACATATTGGTCTCTTATGCGTACAAGATGACCCAGGTGATCGACCCACCATGGCAAATGTTATGACAATGCTTGACAGTGAAATTGCAACCATCCCAATTCCTACACAACCAACATTTTTTGTGAGGAATCGTCTTTCAAGCACAGCTTCTTCTTCTAGCAAACCAGAAATAAGTCTGCAATTTTATTCCAGTTATGTAGAAGGTCGATAGTGTATGAGGCTCTAATCTAATGTGGGAAACTGTTTCACATAATCCCTGGGTTTATTATTATGGGGTAGTTTATATTTACAAACTTTTTTGTTTACTACACTATATTTTTTCGGGAGAATAAAAACTTTTACAAACTACACTATATTCTTCCGGAGAATATAGTGTAATTTGTAAAAAAATTACAAAAAATTTATAAATGATCCTGTCCCTATTATTATCTCCTTATTTTGTAATGTTTTTATTTTTGCAATGCTAATGGGAAGTGTCCTAGTCAGCATTTTAAATTGGATTTATTTTCATATAGATACGGTTTATAATATGGGTTTATTTTTTCTAAAGTTAATTTAGATAATTTTATCTAGTGTTCATCGAAACGACGTCGTTTTGGGATGGAAATCATGGTGTTTTTATAATTTTAATTTATTCCAGAGTTATAATAGTCTTTATTATTCTAATTTTTTAATTTTTCAACCCAAAACGACATCATTTCGATGAACATTAGACAAAATTATCTAAAGTAACATCAAAAACTTTTTTCCGTACGATATACCTATGTTTTTATTTTTTATTTTTTATTTTATTGTTGCTATGATCATCAACATAGTTTTTTGTAATCTTGGGTATCCTTTTGAGTAGTCTAACAGCTAGTGAATTTCAGGGGTTGAGCGTTGGCTGACTAGAACAGAATCGCATGCTAGTAGTGAATTAAAGAAAGGAGCCATTATAATTTGAACCCACTCTAGCTTAAATACCGAGGGATCCAGAATTTTTTATTATAATTTGGGAAACATTTATTATTACAGTGACTTAAAATTGTATGTTTATATCAACACATATGAACAATATTATCGCCTATGATAAACAATGGATCGGATGATGGCCATTTTCAATAGCTCTCGAGTAATGTTATCAAAATCAAACTAGAAAATGAATCGGTGAGATTTTCAATTCAACTTTGACAGGTTTAAGCAGTTGTGTCTTTAATTTCATTTTTCTTTTTTGGATATCCTTTTAATTAGGTACGACTTGTCTTGTTTTATCTCTCTGACACACGTTTTACTTTCTTTGTGCCAAGGACGCACATAGGACATTTGCCATATTTTTTAATTGCCAGATAGGTTCTCTTCTCCGAATATTGTTGGATAGCTGCCAAAATATTTTGTTCCAATATCTTCATCATTTTTGAGGAAGGCACTATAGTGGCCTACTTGTAGATTGATCCTAAACGAATCCAATCCTCACAACATGTTGCCAAGAAATTGAGCCTGGTTCACACCATGCTACATTTTTATTCAACATTAGCACTTAAAAACGAATTTTTTTTGCCACATGGATGATTGATGAAAGGATACCCGCCCAATATGTCTTAAATTAAATATCACTCGTAGTCGGATCTTTAGAGAAAAAAAAAAAAAAAAAAACAAAGGACGGTTATTCAATGTCACTTTAATATTTATTATTATTATTTTGTTTTGTACAAAAGACTATGCAGCGAATGATGCACGGACACATACACGGGACATATGACACGACACGACACGCCGACACGTTAATTCTGAAAAATGTCATATTTCGACACGTTGGGACACGTTTTGATATTAAATAAATTTTTTAATATATATAATATAATTTATATTTAATACATATAAGAGTCTATCATAAATCATATAACCAATCAAATATTTAAATTTTATAATATAAATATAAATAATTTTTCGTACTTCGTTAAATTTTCATGTCAAATTTCATAACAGAAAAAATTTATTTATAAATTATTTTTTTTATATTTAGTTAACAAAATAAAATTAAGATTAAAAAAAAAACGTGTCCGAACGTTGATTGTGTGTCCGAAAAAGTTGACCGCGTATCGAAAAAATGTGTCGGAACGTGTCGGAGAGTTGACCGCTTCTCCCCAAATGTTGACCACGTGTCGGACGCGTGTCCGAGCGTGTCCGTGCATGTGTCCGACACGCAAATTTTTTTTCAAACGGCGTGTCTGTGCTTTGAAGTATACAGCTTTGATGGAAAAAACATGTGTACTTTTAAAGGATATAAACTTAAGTTATTATAAGAGAAAAATAGACATAAAGACGTGTCTCTCTCTTAAAATGACCTAAATTTGTGTCTTTCAAAATAACACACGTTTTTTCGAGCTTTGATAACTAAAGAATATTACCATATTTTGAACTAGATTTAATGTTAAACTAAAATAAAAATTAAAAAAGGTATAGATTAATTGTGAATCTGTGATGATTAATTTCGAATTATAGACAAGACATGCCCATGTCATACATTTATTTTGAGAAAAAGCAAGACAAGTTTGCAATGAGAGTTAGCTTAAACTGTTAAGTCCAACAGACAAAGAGGTTTTATATTTGAATTTTGCTTGCTTAAGGCTGGTAGCACATCTTGCACAACCTCCTACCTAGACATTTAATTAAAAAGAAGAAAAAGAAGAAGAAGCAAGGCATGTAATACTTACCCGGATATTTCTTTTTCCTTTCGTGCCACTTTCATTGTCCATTGCTTGTGACTGGGGTGAGCTTGGAGTAGGCAATTAAAGGTGAATGCCATATTTGAATTCGACAGATTTCTACCCATCACATTGTCGTAATGCTCACATGAATTTGATGAGAGGCATTGACTAAGTTGCTTCTGACCAACTATAATATTGTCTTGCTAACTACAAGAAATGTTCTCAGCCCACAGTTTGACCTGGTGAAGAGAGTGTTCAGATTGGGTTCTTGATCAACCCATCCACTCCAATACGACTCGAAATATAATTGGGCAGCCAAGACGCATTCAGACTAGTGCCCTTGTGGGCTTCATTCCCATTTTTAATAGTTCACTTTGCTTCCAATTCTTTATCATACTCGTTTTATCGGCGTTGAGATATATAAAAAATTATTAATGTTCTTTATATGGTATCAGAGCCTCGTGTCCTGAGTTTGATCCTCACCGCGTCCTGAGTTTGATCCTCACCGCCCCTCTTTCTTGAGATTTCTTTATTCGCATGAGCCTGTGTTCATGGTAAAGTATCATTTTGATGCTTAGTCTTCTATTCCCTGTTCGTTAGCCAGTTGCTTTGAACGTCACGAATGTGCAGGTTTTTTTTTGGTTGAAGTATAAATCTTAAAACCACATTGTTTATTCATATTGCTTTTAATTAAGTATTCAAACAATATTAACATTACAGGAGAAAAGAAGAGGAATAAAGAGAGATAATTCAGTTTATAAAAAAAAGAGATAACTCAGAATAGGATCATGTTTATTCTTTCAAAAAGTACCAGCGCGGAAACTAAACTGGTGTTTCCTATATAGTAAATAAATAAAGAATCCACCGCACCAAGAACATAACAAATAAGCTCGGGTTCCTTGCGAATTGTGACTTGACCAAGTGTTTGTGCATTTGACCCAATCTTTTGGTCCACCTTTGACCACAATCTCCTCGATCTTAATTGCTCAAAGTCAATTAGGACAAAAATGATAAACATATTTAGGTACAATATATTTAGATATACTAATGAGTTTAAGTTCATAGTTAACTCAAATCTTAATGAAATAAGAAAATAAATATTTACAGATATTTTAAAAATATTCTTTTTAACAATATTGCTTGATGAATACTTGGTACTAAGAGATGAAATTTAACAAAGTAGAAAAATGCAAGAGAATCATGATTTTTTAATTTTTAGATGGGTAAGTAAACTATACCACTTTACTCCATCCTACAAATATTATCATCATTATTTCTTATGTTTTCATTTTGTTATTTAATATGACACAAAAAACTTTCTTACACACACAATATTTTGTGGGACCCGCACTTAAAAAAAAATTTAAGTCACGTAAAACGAATCTCTATAACATTACACAATTACTTTTCCTACAACATAACTCTTATAAAACCCTTATTTTTTATGAATCTCACAACTCTCGTTGTGCTGAATTTTCAAAATTCTATGTTTTTTTTTTCTTTCTGCTAGCGTTACTCTTAAGATTATAAATACACTGGTGAATTATTATAAATTTTTAATTTATTTATATTGTCACTCTTTTGGTTCAAATTTATATTGTGACTCTAATAAGCTTAGAAGATTATAATTATGAATGAATAACTGCGTGAAAGTGAAGCACAATAGATAAATCAATTATAATTGACAGAAATGCCCCTGACAAACTTCTAGGAAGCAGGGAAGCAATTGCGGTCTGTTGTGCGGAATCAAAGCCATGCAGCTAATAATTCTCTGTTCCTTGGCTGTCATCTGATGAGGGTTCATAAAGTTTCTATCTTCTCTTTCCTTGAACCCTCTTTCTATTCTTATTTATCTCTATATAAACTGTTCAATATGACCATTCACCACCCTCACCAAAGAAACTCACATTCCATATTCATTTTTTTCTCTTGACATCAAGGGATGGCTGGGATTGGCAAAGGAGTTGATTTTGAGGATTTGCTGCCATTGATTGCCAATAAACTAGGTGGTGAAGGTCTTATAAAGGAGCTATGTAATGGGTTTGAGTTGCTGATGGACAAGGAAAAAGGAGTGATCACATTAGACAGCTTGAAGAAGAACTCATCTCTCATGGGTTTGCAGGATTTGAAGGAGGATGAGTTTGTTAGCATGATGAAGGAAGGAGATCTTGATGGTGATGGGGCTCTCACTCAGATGGAGTTCTGTGTTTTGATGTTCAGATTGAGTCCACAGTTGATGAATGAGTCCTGGTTTTGGCTTGAAGAGATTCTGCACCATGAACTCAACTTATGAAGGGACATCTCATTCTTATTTCAGTTGTTGGGATTTGATTTTCTGATGTTGGACGAGAATTCAATTCTCATGTTGTGACTCAACTAGTGGTGGGTCCCATATTTATTAGAAAAAAAAAGTTTTGCACGCAAATCAAAGGATTACTAATATGAGAGTTGAATTCTTATGTAACATGAGAAAATATTTTCCCTTCTTAATATAAGTCATCCTTCTACCATTGTTAACCTTTCTTTTGGTTCTTGATTATGTTGCTTCTCTTTTTCACAATTGAAATTGGATAGAAAAGAAATGCAATTATACATGTACTACACCCATTCACCCTAAAGAACAGAGAATTGGATGATTTGCTTTTAATATCTATATTTTTCTGGATGTACACAGGGAAAAAAAATATTGGGCAATTGATTACATATTTATATTCGTTTTTTTTTTTTTTTCATTGACAAAACAGTACACAGTGGCTGAGTTGACTTCAATTCCTTCTGCTAGCATGTTTTTGTTAACTTAGTGCTGGTTTAACAGAAGTGCAAATCCACACAACCAAACTCCTAGCTAGTGCATATGAATATAAGGGCCCTTATTGGAAATAAATTTTAAATCACTCTGGAGTGATATTCTCAATTGAGATTTGATCTAACATTTACTAAATAATCTTAAATTTAATCTAAAAATGTGTTTAGTTACCTAGCCTAGTTTTTGTGTTATATTTTAGTCTTTTGTGTGATTTTTTCTGATTTTCCAAAAAAAAAATTTGGTTGGGAAGCTTTTTATTGGGTTTTTTTGTGCTTTCTTTGCTCTGAACATTTGATTCAATTGCTTTGAATGGCAGAGAATCCAGAGATATTTTCAATTCCTTGCGTCTTTACCCGACGTCAAACAGAGAAAGGTTCACCGGCAAAGAGAGATATAGTGGATAGGGCCTTGGCAAAGTAAAATAGGGTTAAGGGTTCAATGTGTTTTAATTAATTTTAATTTGGGGTTGAATTGTAAATTGGTCAACTTAACAATGCGAATCAGAAAGCCCTCCAAAGCAAATTGGTCAATTAATTGTTACCACCAATAACGTACATGATAAGGGACTGTTGCGAATAATTAGTATTTTGAGTTTGAATCCAAGGAATCCAGTTGTGTTAGGAAGAGCTTTCCTAGCCATGTAGTCCTATTCAGTTCGAGTTGAATTTGTTAAATATTCGATGAATTGATAAATAATATATAAAAAAAGGAAAAAGATAACTTAAATAGTCAATCAACCATCCATCGGCAAACGACGCAACCTATGATATACCACCCACACTTTAAAAATCTTAGCGTGTGTCATGTCTCACATTCTGATATTCTAACACGCATTGCAGAAATTCAAAAAAGGATTCAAATGTTGAGTTGCATTGTGAGTTCAAACTATTAGATTTGTTGGATTATAATTACCATTTTATTGAGTTTAATATAAATATTTATGATATCTTATATTTCTTTGCAAAATTTATGCGTATTATAATTTCAGTTTCATTTTTTTATAAAAACATGCACTATTGCTACCAAATAATTATCAAGAATAAGAACTCAGACTAAAAAAAGTTGAATATAGATTTCTTAATGAATGAGCAATTAGGGTTTCAACTTTCCAAATTTTCTCCTAATTAATCTTCCATTTCCTTGAATTAATTTAAAACTCCTGTTGTTGACAATTCATCTTATATTAATCAAAATTCAATTCTTTGACCTATTAAGAATCATAATCCCTCAATAATTCTGCCAAGGGTAAGCATTAAGACTTAGAGCGATCAACAAACACAACATAAATTCTATTAGTCTATCCCTAGATCAAACAAAACCTAGCAATTATTCAAATCAGAATTTCACCCCAACATCCCCTATTGTCATGCAAAATTCAAATATCCATTTAAAAACCAACTCCCAAACAAAGGGAGGGTTTTAGTAAGCCCTCTCCTTGTTTGGGAGTTTAAAAATATGGGGAAGGGAATTGAGGATTTTTACAAAATCTTACAAAACCTTTCTCACCCTTAAAATTAAAGTTCCCTCAATTTGGGAGGTTTGAGGGGAAAAATATTGAAAATTACTTATCTAATCTTAGCATTAAAATGTGAAAAATATATAAATCCGAATAGTTTTAAATGTGACATTATTAGAAAAGTCTCAAATACCGACAAAATTTATCGACGAAAAATATTTCGTCAAAAATAGTGACGAAATTTTTAACGAAAAACATATTATGTCAAAAATAGAGGGGAAAAAACATTTCCGATGAAACTAAAGACGAAACAAGATTTGGCCATAATCACTTACGTAAATCTTTTTCGGAAAAAAATTCACGCAAAATTCTTTATAGAATTTAAATTCTTCCAATATGTCAACGAAAATATTTCATCAAACTTCTCAAGGAAAGATATTTCCGTCGAAAATTTCGGCGAAACACATTTACATCGGAAATTTTCGACAAAAAATAATTTTGTCGGAAAAAAATTTCGTCAAATATTTTTATGGAAAATATATCCATCAAAATTTTCAACGGAACACATTTCAAACGAAAATTTTCGACGAAAAATATTTTCATAAAAATTTGTGACGAAAAACAAATATGTAAAAAATTATGACGGAATTTTTTTTTTTGTCAAAAATCTTTACGGAATCTAAATTCTGTCAAAAAATTTCCCTCAAAATATTGTCAAGAAATCATATTCATCGAATTTTTTGACAAAAATCTTTTTTGTAAATAATTCTTAACGGAAAAAAATTCGTCAAAATTCTTTACAGAATCTAAACTATTTCAAAAGTTTTTGACAAAAATATTTTCGTCATAGTTTTTCACGAAAAAATGTTCGTCAAAATTTTCAACGAAAAATATTTCCTTCAAAATTTTCGATAAAAATTATTTTTATCAAAATGTTCAACAGACACATTTTCATCCAAGATTTTCAAAGAAAAATATTTCCGTAAAAAATTTGACGAGAAAACATTTATGTGAAAATCTTCAATGAAAAAAATATTTCGTCAGATTTTTTTACGGAGTCTAAATTCCGTCGAAAATTTTGATAGAAATATTTCACTGAAAAATTTTAACAAAAAAATTTCGTAAATTTTCATCGGGACAAATTGTAACAGCCTCAATCCCTATAGCAGATATTGTCCGCTTTGCCCCCCTTCCGGGACTCACGGTTTTACGTTCTAGGGTTACCCCCAAAAGGCCTCCACTAGGAAAGGTATCCACACCCATATATATGGCATGCTTTGTTCTCCTTTCCAACCAATGTGGGACATTACATCCTCCCCCACTAGGAATACAGCGTCCCCGCTGTACACACCGGTCCAGGACCAGGCTCTGATACCAACTGTAACAGCCTCAATCCCTATAGCAGATATTGTCCGCTTTGCCCCCCTTCCGGGACTCACGGTTTTACGTTCTAGGGTTACCCCCAAAAGGCCTCAACTAGGAAAGGTATCCACACCCATATATATGGCATGCTTTGTTCTCCTTTCCAACCGATGTGGGACATTACAGGGAAGAACTAGTAGCAGAATCATCAGCAGAGAGCACAATTCTTTTTCCACAGCAGTCTATCATAGCACAGTTCTTTGATAACCAATCCATTCCCAAGATAACTTGAAGACTGATCATCGGCAAACAAATAAAATCCAGCACATAATCTCGGCCTTCATATTTAAATTCCACATCCTTGCATATTACTGATGTGTAACACTCCTCTCCAGTAGCAGTCACCACTTTCATTGGAGGAGAAATGTCGTACATTTGCAAGTTTAGCCCAAAGGCCATAAAATCAGACATACAGGAGTGTGTAGCTCCCGAGTCAAACAAAACTTCAATATCCATATTATCAATATAAATTATACCTTTCACAAGATTTGGAGCCTTTTCTGATTGCTGACGGTCCATGGTGTATATTCTACCAACCGTCTGTGCCTCGATCATGGGAGGAACAGCCGCAGCTTGAACTGCCATAGTCCTCACTTCAGTCTGAGGACATTGTCTCGAGTAATGGCCGGGCCTTCCACATTTATAACATATAATTTCACCGGTGGCACACTGACCTCTATGCTCCCTCCCACATCCTTTACACTTAGGAGGAGGTCCTCTATCAACAAAATTCTTCTGAGTCCCCGGCTTCTTGAATATATTTGCTGGGTTGTTCACACTCAGCTTCTTATCTTTCATCTTTTTATTCTTCCAATAACCAGAGCCCGTTGCTTTATTGAAAGTAGGTGCTTGGGCCTCAGAAGGCTTCTTGGTACTGGACACACCATATACCTCTTCTACCTTCCGGCACTGGTTCACAAATCGACTGAACTCTCGGATGTCACAGTTTGACATCTTCCGAGACATCTTCTCATTCAGACCCCACTGAAACTTGGAGGTCATCTCAGCTGAAGTGGGCAAAGCTCGCCCATAATTAGCATATTTCACCAATTCATTGAACTTGGCAAAATATTGATCAATAGACATTGACCCTTGCTTCAAATCTTTATACTCATTCTGCTTCCTTTCCCTAGCCTCCCTAGGAAAGTAGTTGTCTAAGAACAGCATCTCAAACAATCGCCAGGTAATTTCCCGGCCTTCAGCTTCAAGAGGTTGCACAGTATTAGTCCACCAATCCTCCGCTTCCTCTTCCAACATATAAACGGAGTAGACCAACTTCAATGCATCAGAGCATCTCATAACCCTGAAAATCTTCTCCATAGCTTGGAGCCATTTTGCTGCCACCATAGGGTCATATTCTCCTTTAAAAGAGGGAGGTTTGTGTTTTCTGAAAGCCATTAATCTTCTTTCTTCGGCTTCGAGCTCATCAACCTGTTCTGCATGCGGTTGACGCACCTCAGTGTGCTGGCTATGACTACCTGAGTGGTGACTTGCTTCACCCTCATTATTACCCGCTCCGTCTTCTTCATTGTGAGCAGGTGGAGCAGGCGTGGCAGTGTGAGGATGAGGAGAGGGTTGCCGGTTCTCGGGTGTAGCACCCCTCATCGCCCTCAGCTCGTTCATCATTGCGGTCATAGCATTCCGCGTGTCCTCATTTGTTTTGAGTAGATTTTCATTAGCTCGACGACTAACTTCCAACTCCCTGTGCACAGCTGCCAGGGTTTCAACTATAGGATCCGGCTGCCCAACTGTTGCCCCACGACCACCTCGTGGCCTAACCAAAGCAGCCAAAACAGGATCTGGCTGAGCGTTTGCATTCGATGCTTCGGCGTTATTCCGGTTCCTCGTCATGACACTACACAAGTTACACCCAGAAATGAGTTGATCAGGCTCACACTAAGTGATCACAAATGCAATAATCATCAAGAGTACCAAAACAACTACAAAGCATTAAACAGCAAACACAAATAACAATAGTCCATAAGTTTCCCTACAAAACTGCTCTGATACCATAAAATGTAACACCCCGTTCTAGAACCGGTTTGTTAACATTGACTTATGATATTAAGCGCAGTTACAATCACATTGGTGCAATTAAAATCCGGTTAAATTTTTCTTTTAAAATAAGCCGAACTAAAATTACCCAATTGCGTGACCATAACCATAATACATTGCGGAATAAAATAATTAAAGCTTAATAACACACTTTCATTTCATTTATTAAGGTCTCCACTTGTCCATTATCTTATAGGATTTTTCATTATTTACGCGTGGGTTCAAACCGCGCTCAAATCGGAGCACCGTAGCCCAAGTTATGAGGTTTCTAAGCGACAGGTGCTGAAACGTCAGATCCTCTACGCTTCAAGCGTAGAACTCTACGCTTCAAGCGTAGAACTCTACGCTTCAAGCGTAGAGGAGATTAATGGGACAGTGGGTCTACGCTTCAAGCGTAGATCCCACGCTCCGAGCGTAGACAGTCTGGAGCAAGCACCCAAAACAGGGCAGTTTGACCTACCTGTGGTGTTTTAACCATAACTTGAGTTATACTTATCCAAATTACACAATCTTGGTCTCTATGGAAAGCTAAGAAACATATCTACAACTTCCATCAAGACACAAGGATCCAAATCTATCGTATAGGATACGAAAATTGGACAACAAGACAGGGTATCTTTGTTTTGAATTGGTTTTCCAACCTAAAGGTCTTCTTTCACCTAATTTACATCATATAATCCTTTCAATATATGAATTCTAGTCTCTCTAGATACTCATACACAATAGAAGCATACATATCATTTCATCATATATGCAAATACCCAATAATTACAACATTACATCATGTTTACAAGTTTCAATTACAAATCATGGGACTTAGCTACAAAACACTATGATCACTCCTTGGCTCCCATCAACAAAAGAGATACCAAAAGCATGAGCATAGGCTAAGTCCACCCAAATAAATATAGCATGCATATGACAATTGATTCTCATTTAGCAATCCTATACATGTGAACTACAAAATAACATGCTTAATCAAATGACACGATATCTTCATATGCCCAATCACTTCAAATATGGCCACTTGCCATCAGAGGCTCCTGCAGCATCCTTTCCTGAAAGGGGGTCCCCAACCACACGGGGTGAGATATACGAATATATCCAGTAAACCAGGGGTCCTTGGAGCATCTCTCCACCCCATAGTTCAATAACAGTGTAATAGCAATGACAATAATAATGCAGCAAATACATATCCATGCAAGTGTACACAACATCTCCAGGAGAAATCCCTCGAGCTCTCGAGCTGTCCTAAGGATACTCAGATGCAAATAGTCCTACTGGCCAGCTAAACTACCAAGTATGATTTACGCATCGTCATGCTACATACCAACATAGGGAAACACCATCCTATGTCACACCAAAGCATGCAAATACATATAACGAAGCATTACTCTATTTCATTGCATTTATATACAACAACACACCATGACCCGTTCAGGGCTTGGTGGAACAATAAAGGGAATTACACCCAAGGTCCGAAGGCTTACCTCAAAGCTTCCAACTTAACCTTTGTTCCTCACCAATCTTCACAACACAATTATCAATCCCAAGGAGCTAACCGAGCTCCATAGCTTGCTCCAATGGTTGGTTACTCACTGTTGGTCCAAATGCCTCAATCCTAAGCATACATGGACAATATCAACAATCAACCAAACCAAACCATTGATTACCAAAACAAGCCAAACCATAGTCAAATGCATAATTTTGTAATTTTCCAAACAAAATCATATGACTATATAAACTTATTTTCACCGATTAAATGTCATTCCTAGCATTTTTCTCAACATACTCTAGGCCTCAATCTTCCTAGAACATAGCCCATTTACTCACATAACCATAAACCCTATACACTATTCATCCAAAACCTAAATCATGGATTCTTCATGAAAATAGAGTTCAAAGGATGAAATCTTACCACCAATGGTTGCACAATCAAGGATTGGTTACTCCTCGAGCTTCCATGGAGGTAGAAACCAACAAATCTCTCAATTCCTCCAATGGGTCAAAACTTTGGAAGGAAATATCTCAAACCACACAACTCCCCACTAAGATCCAAGCTAGGATTGTGAAAGAGGAGAAGATTTGGAGTGGTTTAGGCTTTTGAATCACTCAAAACGGTTGAGGATTTCTCCCTCTAGGGTTTTCCCCCTTTCCTTTCTTCTTCCTTCCCTTTCTCTCTTCTTTTCTTCTTCTTTTCTTCTTTCCTTCTGCTCACGCGGGTTGGGTTGGGAAATATGGGGTTCCTTTAGTTGCTAGCCACTTAACATAGGTTAAGTGGGTATCGGTTCATCTATGTATTCAACTCCATTAATTACCAAACTTTACCCAAGAGTCTGAAATATTTTTCTAGGAATATTTCTACTTCCATTTTTATATTTTGGGCACTTTTGTCTACACCCATTTATACCCCTTATTTTTCACAGAGTACACTTTTTACCTCAAAAGTGACCATAATTAATTTTATAAGGGAATTTACTTATTTTTACTCACTAATACATGCTTAATTATCTAATCACATGTATTTTACTAATTAATTATTTTGGGCTATTATACAAATTTCCATCGAAAATTTTGGATGAAAAATATTTCACAAAATTATTTACTGAAATCTTTTTTCCATCGAAAATGTTTAAAAAAACATTTTCGTCAAAACTTTTGACAAAAACTAAATTTTGTCGAAAATTTCGGCCGATTTTTTTTTTAATTTCATTAAAGAAAAATTTTGTTTCCTTTCGACAAAATGTATTCCGACAAAAAAGTAATTTTTTAACGAAATTTTCCTCGTTTGCAACGTAGAAATTTCATCACAAAATATGATTTTTTTAGTAGTGTGAAAACACGTACATGATTTTGTTATGAAATTTCAAATTTGATTATATTTGTAAAATATAAGATTTATATTAATTTAAAAAAAAAAGTAAAATTATAAAAATATCTCATTAACCCTCAAATTTCTCCATTACCATCTTTTTAACTCTCAAACAAGGGAAAAGAATTCCCTCCAATTTTCTTCTCTTCCTTCCCCTCCCTCCCCCTTGATCCGCGGCCTTCCCTTCTCCTCCAATTGCACCATGTAGTGCTTCGGCTATTAAGGCATTATATGAGCTAGTACTTGTCTCGCCACTCTAGTAGATTAGGCAACCTTGCTCATCCCTCGCCGCCACTGATTGCTATAGCTACCCTGTTCCTATTTTGTGAGTAAACAGCATCTGAAACTGTTCTGCCTGTTGGCAGATGTGTCCAACGTAGGTTGGATGATTGATCTTGGATACGGGTGTTTCTCTCTAGATGCCTATAGATTAGGTATCTGGGAGGAACATGGATCACTGACACTGACCTAGGCGTATGCCTTCAAGGTGTGTGTGATCTAGTGTTTGGGATCAGAGAAAATGTGTACCTTACTGCTCTGCTTACCTGCCTTATATAGCCCGGCTCTAGGGTTTGGTGGCTGGCCGAGGTGCAGTGTGGATTTTGGGCCGAGGTGCAGAGTGGGCCTAGATCTAGCCCATAACAGAAACTTACGGTGATTGTGATTAATGAATGATGCAGATTTAAAAACATAGTCAAAAGTGCTGTGGTTGGGTTGCGCCCTTAACTTAATTACACATTGCACTACATCTTGATTCGGCTAATTGTTCTAGCAACATTTCGGGGGGCAAATTTAAACCATTCCTTGTAATTTGTAAAGTTAACGATGTAAATTTCTTTAAATTTTTTGATATCATAATTAAATAATAGAGTACATGATGCTTGCCTACCTTGAAGCTTGTCAACATGATGGTAAACTTCAAACTTAACCAAAAATTACACTTCAACCAATTTTTAATGGTATAACCAACAGCAACTGGAAAATAATATACATAAAGAAGTTACTTTTATATGGTAAAATAGAAGCAGGAAATTTAGCATTATAAGTAACAGAGGAAGCTAGAGATTATGAGAATTTATGTGTTCAGCACAAAAAGAAAGTAAAAATGATACAAATTTGCATGTGTCTATCATAATGTATGGACTACTTTGTGAACCATTAACCTTCAATATCTTCATCTAATAATCTCAGCCATCTTAAAAGCTCTAGAAATCCCATGAACTACGAATTTCTCAGAAATTAACATGTCAGGTGCCACAATCTCCACACCATTAATGACCACCCCTGGTATAAAATCTAGAACCCCATCAATTTCAAGATCATCATCAGGCATCAGTGTCTTCAACAAAGTCCTAACCGGCAGAGAAGTGAGTTCTGTGTAATTAAACCTCTGAGGCAGTATATGAGCCCTCACAGCTCTATGAAGAAAAATTGAAGGATATCCAAGTAATGTCAAATCAGGAGGAGCAAAGATTGTAGCTGAACCCAAACCCACTGAATCTTTCTGAATCCCATCAAGAACAGAATGCAATGCAATTGAAAACGATGCATACCCTTTTGAACTAAGAAACTGGACAATTCGGTTCCACTCAACCACGTTCTTGGATTCATCAAACATTATTGAAGAATTGGAACGACAAGTCGCAGAGTGAATGAAATCCCAAGCCCCTTGAGGATCTTGACGATGCAAGGAAGAAAATGGTGCAAGAACACCATGAATGGCTAGTTGCTCTCCAAGAAATATATCAGGGTTTGATATCAACACGTGATTGATCTCAACGGATCTTTGTGCATGGTCAACCTTTGTGACAGCTACATTCTTTTGACGAAAAAGGGTTGGGATGCAACTACCTGGGGTCTTGTTTAAGAGGTCCTGCATGGAGGCCTTGGAGGTGGAGGTATGGTAGAGGAGAAGGTTTTTGAGGAACCAGAGAGGGAGTGAGGTGTTTCTGATGGCAGAGTCTTTGATTGCAAAGATGGTTGAGTTTTGAGGAGGAAGGAAGAATTGAGGTGAACGGTGGAGAAGATCAGCCATGACAATGAATCCAGCTCTTCTGAGAGCAATGGAGGCATTCATTGAGAGGTCATGGGTTATGGGTGCGATTTCTTGGGGTGAGTTCTTGGAACTTGAACTCACTGCTGAGCAAATGGCTATGATTCCCAGTGTTACAGATACGACAAAGTACACTGGAAACCAAAATGAACAACAACAGGAAGAAGCCATTGAACCTCAGTGAACAAGATTGTGTCATATACCAGAAGAAGAAGAAGAAGAATGCTTCTTTTGGAGGGAGGAGTGACTTACCACCTTCAAGATGTCTTTGGAAATAAGGGTAGGGATAGGCAATTTTACATTTTCATCCCATTTGATCTTCTGTTTGAAGTGGCATGATGGGGACTGATTTCTTTGGGCCTTTAAAGCAAACCCACTTTTGGGCTAGCAAAATGTCCTAACTAAAATAAGGAAAAAAAAATTATCCTTTTAAATGACACAACTTCCATTTTCAAAATTCTATGTTTTTTTTTTCTTTCTGCTAGCATTACTCTTAAGATTATAATAACACTAGTGAATTATTATAAATTTTTAATTTATTTATATTGTCACTCTTTTGGTTCAAATTTATATTGTCACTCTAATAAGCTCAGAAGATTATAATTATGAATGAATAACTGCGTGAAAGTGAAGCTCAATAGATAAATCAATTATAATTGACAGAAATGCCCCTGACAAACTTCTAGGAAGCAGGGAAGCAATTGCGGTCTGTTGTGCGGAATCAAAGCCATGCAGCTAATAATTCTCTGTTCCTTGGCTGTCATCTGATGAGGGTTCATAAAGTTTCTAACTTCTCTTTCCTTGAACCCTCTTTATATTCTTATTTATCTCTATATAAACTGTTCAATATGACCATTCACCACACCCTCACCAAAGAAACTCACATTCCATATTCATTTTTTTCTCTTGACATCAAGGGATGGCTGGGATTGGCAAAGGAGTTGATTTTGAGGATTTGCTGCCATTGATTGCCAATAAACTAGGTGGTGAAGGTCTTATAAAGGAGCTATGTAATGGGTTTGAGTTGCTGATGGACAAGGAAAAAGGAGTGATCACATTGGACAGCTTGAAGAAGAACTCATCTCTCATGGGTTTGCAGGATTTGAAAGAGGATGAGTTGGTTAGCATGATGAAGGAAGGAGATCTTGATGGTGATGGGGCTCTCACTCAGATGGAGTTCTGTGTTTTGATGTTCAGATTGAGTCCACAGTTGATGAATGAGTCCTGGTTTTGGCTTGAAGAGATTCTGCACCATGAACTCAACTTATGAAGGGACATCTCATTCTTATTTCAGTTGTTGGGATTTGATTTTCTCATGTTATAACTCAATTAATGGTGAGCCTCATATTTATTAAAAAAAAAAATGCACGCAAATCGAATAGTCACTGACATGATAATTGAATTCTTATGTAACATGAAAAAATGTTTTTCCTTCTTAATATAAGTCATCCTTCTACCATTGTTAATCTTTCTTTTGGTTCTTGATTATGTTGCTTCTCTTTTTCACAATTGAAATTGGATAGAAAAGAAATGCAATTATACATGTACTACACCCATTCACCCTAAAGAACAGAGAATTGGATGATTTGCTTTTAATATCTATATTTTTCTGGATGTACACAGGGAAAAAAAATATTGGGCAATTGATTACATATTTATATTCGTTTTTTTTTTTTTTTTTTTTTTTGCATTGACAAATCAGTACACAGTGGCTGAGTTGTCTTCGATTCCTTCTGCTAGCATGTTTTTGTTAATGTTGGTTTAACAGAAGTGCAAATCCACACAACCAAACTCCTAGCTAGTGCATATGAATATAAGGGCCCTTATTGGAAATAAATTTTAAATCACTCTGGAGTGATATTCTCAATTGAGATTTGATCTAACATTTACTAAATAATCTTAAATTTAATCTAAAAATGTGTTTAGTTACCTAGCCTAGTTTTTGTGTTATATTTTAGTCTTTTGTGTGATTTTTTCTGATTTTCCAAAAAAAAAATTTGGTTGGGAAGCTTTTTATTGGGTTTTTTTTGCTTTCTTTGCTCTGAACATTTGACTCAATTGCTTTGAATGGCAGAGAATCCAGAGATATTTTCAATTTCTTGCGTCTTTACCCGACGTCAAACAGAGGAAGGTTCACCGGCAAAGAGAGATATAGTGGATAGGGCTTTGGCAAAGTAAAATAGGGTTAAGGGTTCAATGTATTTTAATTTGGGGTTGAATTGTAAATTGGTCAACTTAACAATGCGAATCAGAAAGACCTCCAAAGCAAATTGGTCAATTCATTGTTACCACCAATAACGTACATGATAAGGGACTGTTGCAATTTAATTAGTATTTTGAGTTTGAATCCAAGGAATCCAGTTGTGTTAGGAAGAGCTTTCCTAGCCATGTAGTCCTATTCAGTTCGAGTTGAATTGGTTAAATATTCGATGAATTGATAAATAATATATATATATATATATATATATATATATATATATATATATAACTTAAATAGTCAATTAACCATCCATCGGCAAACGATGCAACCTATTATACACCGATACTTCAAAAATCTTAGCGTATGTCAACATTTTAACACTCTAACACGCATTGCAGAAATTCAAAAAAGAATTCAAAGGTTGAGTTGCATTGTGAGTTCAAACTATTAGATTCGTTGGATTATAATTATCATTTTATTGAGTTTAATATAAACATTTATAATATCTTATATTTTTTTGCAAAATTTATGGGTATTACAAGTTCAGTTTCGTTTTTTTATAAAAAAGATGCACTATTGCTACCAAATAATTATCAAGAATAAGAACTCAAACTAAAAAAAGTTGAATAAAGATTTCTTAATGAATGAGCAATTAGGGTTTCAACTTTCCAAATTTTCTCCTAATTAATCTTCCATTTCCTTGAATTAATATTAAAACTCCTATTGTTGACAATTCATCTTAGATTAATCAAAATTCAATTCTTTGACCTATTAAGAATCATAATCCCTTAATAATTCTGCTTAGGGTAAGCATTAAGACTTAAGAGCGATCAACAAACACAACATAGATCCTATTAGTCTATCACTAGATCAAACAAAACCTAGCAATTATTCTAATCAGAATTTCACACCAACATCCCCCTATTGTCATGCAAAATTCAAATATCCATTTAAAAACCAACTCCCAAACAAAGAGAGGGTTTTAGTAAGCCCTCTCCTTGTTTGGAAGTTTAAAAATATGGGGGAAGGGAATTGGGGATTTTTACAAAATCTTACAAAACCCTTTTCACCCTTGAAATTAAAGTTCCCTCAATTTGGGGGGTTTGAGGGGAAAAATATTGAAAATAACTTATTTAACCTTAGCGTTAAAATGTGAAAACTATATAAATTTGAATATTTTTAAATGTGACATTATTAGAAAAGTCTCAAATACCGACAAAATTTATGGACGAAAAATATTTCGTCAAAAATAGTGACGAAATTTTTGACGAAAAACATATTACATCGAAAATAGAGGGGAAAAAACATTTCCGATGAAACTAAAGACGAAATTAGAGACGGAACAAGATTTGGCCATAATCACTTACATAAATTTTTTCAGAAAAAATTCACGCAAAATCCTTGATAGAATTTAAATTCGTCCAATCTGTCAACGAAAATATTTCATCAAACTTCTCAAGGAAAGATATTTTCGTCGAAAATTTTGGCGCAACACATTTCCATCGAAAATTTTCGACAAAAAATAATTTTGTCGGAAAAAATTTCCGTCAAATTTTTTTACGGAAAATATTTCCCTCAAAATTTTCAACGAAACACATTTCATAAAAATTTGTGACGAAAAACAGTTATGTAAAAAATTATGACGAAATTTTTTTTTTATCAAAAATCTTTACGGAATCTAATTTCTGTCAAAACATTTCCCTCAAAGTATTGACAAGAAATCATATTCATTGATTTTTTTTGACGAAAAACTTTTTGTAAATAATTCTTAACGGGAAAAAATTCGTCAAAATTGTTTACAAAATCTAAACTATTTCAAAAGTTTTTGACATAAATATTTTCGTCATATTTTTTCACGAAAAAAATGTTCGTCAAAATTTTCAACAAAAAATATTTCCTTCAAAATTTTCGATAAAAAATATTTTTATCAAAATGTTCAACAGACACATTTTCATCCAAAATTTTCAAAGAAAAATATTTCCGTAAAATATTTGACGAGAAAACATTTATGTGAAAAATTTCAATGAAAAAAATATTTCGTCAAATTTTTTTACGGAATCTAAATTCCGTCGAAAATTTTGATAGAAATATTTCACTGAAAAATTTCCACAAAAAAATTTCGTAAATTTTCATCGGGACATATTTCCATCGAAAATTTTGGATGAAAAATATTTTGTCAAAATTTTTTAATGAAATCTTTTTTCCATCGAAAATGTTTAAAAAAATATTTTCGTCAAAACTTTTGACAGAAACTAAATTCTGTTGAAAATTTCGGCTGAATATATATATTTTTTTAATTTCATTAAAGAAAAATTTTGTTTCCTTTCGACGAAATGTATTCCGACAAAAAAGAAATTTTTTGACAAAAGTTTCATCATTTGCAACGCAGAAATTTCGTCAAAAATATGATTTTTTTAGTAATGTGAAAATACATAAATGATTTTATTATGAAATTTCAAATTTGATTATATTTGTAAAATATAAGATTTATATTAATTTTAAAAAAATGAAATTGTAAAAATATCTCGTTATCTCTCAAATTTCTCCATTACCATCTTTTTTAACTTTCAAATAAGAGAAGAGAATCCCTTCCAATTTTCTTCTCTTCCTTCCCTTCCCTCCGGGTTGCTTCCCCTCCCTGCCCCTTGGATGCCCGGACTTCCCTTCTCCTCCGACTGCACCAAGTAGTGCTTGGCTATTAAGGCATTATATGAGCTAGTACTTGTCTCGCCACTCTAGTAGATTAGGCAACCTTGCTCATCCCTCGCCGCCACTGATTGCTATAGCTACCCTGTTCCTATTTTGTGAGTAAACAGCATCTGAAACTTACGGTGATTGTGATTAATGAATGAAGCAGATTTAAAAACATAGTCAAAAGTGCTGTGGTTGGGTTGCGCCCTTAACTTAATTACACATTACACTACATCTTGATTCGGCTAATTGTTCTAGCAACATTTCGGGGGGAAAATTTAAACCATTCCTTGTAATTTGTAAAGTTAACGATGTAAATTTCTTTAAATTTTTTGATATCATAATTAAATAATAGAGTACATGATGCTTGCCTACCTTGAAGCTTGTCAACATGATGGCAAACTTCAAACTTAACCAAAAATTACACTTCAACCAATTTTTAATGGTATAACCAACTGCAACTGGAAAATAATATACATAAAGAAGTTACTTTTATATGGTAAAATAGAAGCAGGAAATTTAGCATTATAAGTAACAGAGGAAGCTAGAGATTATGAGAATTTATGTGTTCAGCATAAAAAGAAAGTAAAAATGATACAAATTTGCCTGTGTCTATCATAATGTATGGACTACTTTGTGAACCATTAACCTTCAATATCTTCTTCATCTAATAATCTCAGCCATCTTAAAAGCTCTAGAAATCCCATGAACTACGAATTTCTCAGAAATTAACATGTCAGGTGCCACAATCTCCACACCATTAATGACCACCCCTGGTATAAAATCTAGAACCCCATCAATTTCAAGATCATCATCAGGCATCAGTGTCTTCAACAAAGTCCTAACCGGCAGAGAAGTGAGTTCTGTGTAATTAAACCTCTGAGGCAGTATATGAACCCTCACAGCTCTATGAAGAAAAGTTGAGGGATATCCAAGTAATTTCAAATCAGGAGGAGCAAAGATTGTAGCTGAACCAAAACCCACTGAATCTTTCTGAATCCCATCAAGAACAGAATGCAATGCAATTGAAAACGAAGCATACCCTTTTGAACTAAGAAACTGGACAATTCGGTTCCACTCAACCACGTTCTTGGATTCATCAAACATTATTGAAGAATTGGAACGACAATTCGCAGAGTGAATGAAATCCCAAGCCCCTTGAGGATCTTGACGATGCAAGGAAGAAAATGGTGCAAGAACACCATGAATGGCTAGTTGCTCTCCAAGAAATATATCAGGGTTTGATATCAACACGTGATTGATCTCAACGGATCTTTGTGCATGGTCAACCTTTGTGACAGCTACATTCTTTTGACGAAAAAGGGTTGCGATGCAACTACCTGGGGTCTTGTTTAAGAGGTCCTGCATGGAGACCTTGGAGGTGGAGGTATGGTAGAGGAGAAGGTTTTTGAGGAACCAGAGAGGGAGTGAGGTGTTTCTGATGGCAGAGTCTTTGATTGCAAAGATGGTTGAGTTTTGAGGAGGAAGGAAGAATTGAGGTGAACGGTGGAGAAGATCAGCCATGACAATGAATCCAGCTCTTCTGAGAGCAATGGAGGCATTCATTGAGAGGTCATGGGTTATGGGTGCGATTTCTTGGGGTGTGTTCTTGGAACTTGAACTCACTGCTGAGCAAATGGCTATGATTCCCAGTGTTACAGATACGACAAAGTACACTGGAAACCAAAATGAACAACAACAGGAAGAAGCCATTGAACTTCAGTGAACAAGATTGTGTCATTTACCAGAAGAAGAAGAAGAATGCTTCTTTTGGAGGGAGAAGTGACTTACTACCTTTAATAAGTCTTTGGAAATAAGGGTAAGGATAGACAATTTTACATTTTCATCCCAGATGATCTTCTGTTTTAAGTGGCCTGATTTCTTTGGGCCTTTGAAGCAAACCCACTTTTGGGCTAGCAAATGTCCTAACTAAAATAAGGAAAAAATGTTTATCCTTTTAAAGACACAACTTTTAAAATGAGGATGGATATTCTTAATTTTTCTACTACCAACTTACTACCTATCTAATCACCATTGGATCAACATTTTCACTTTTTAGCATTCTCTCTCTTTGATAAATTAAATAGAGGTGGGACCCACACTTTTGTATGCTTATCCTTTCACTTTTTGTATCAACTCTCTCTTCAACTCTCTCTTATCTATCTCTTTCTCTATCTTAAAATAACACAACTTTACATCCTTTAAAATAATGCACACTTTACCCCTAAAATAAAGGTACTGGTTCAGAAACATTCAGGTTTCAAAAAACCTATGTATCAATTTAAAAAGTGAATTCTCTCATGTGTTAGTTAATATGTTCATATCATAAGAGAATCTTAATTATTTATGAATATATTAATGGTGATGATCTTATCACTCCATATTCTAATATTTTTTCTCTCTCATTCCCTATCATTATTAATTTACCCATAAATAATTAGGATAGTCCTACATGACATGTTAACTAATTGGTGAGATTATCCATTTCTGTCAATTTCATATATAACAATGTGCGAGAAGTCACAACTAAATCTTACATTATGTTTTGTCTGTGGTCAATTCCAACTAGTGAATCACAACTCACAAGCAGTTGGCAACATTTTTGCTGCTTATTTATTTCAAATCACAATGGCTAGTAGCTAGTATATTGTTCTTTACTTTTGGTAGTTTGCCATCCAAATTAGACTTGTTGCTCCCACCACAAGTGACAAGGTCATATAGAGGCACCGACCTTTGCTTGAAAGTTGAAATGGATATCAATTATATTTACTACCCCACCACCTTGGACAACTAAAACAATTCATGAATTGTTTAAAAACAGAAAGAAAGAAAATCAAAAGGGAGATTCACAAGATTGATTTTGCACTAGTCAAACTATGTCGGACTTGATATTTTACATTTGTCATTTTGCCTAAAAGTAAGGAACAAGGATACTATTATCTTGCTTTATGGCAATCCCCTTGTTCTTTATCCATTATATACCAACATTTAAGAAAAAATTATTTCATAATCTCATCATACAGTATATACCGTATACCGTGTTGGTTTAAACAATGTTAGTTCTTAAATGGATTACCTATTAAGAAAACGGCAAGGAATCTTAAACCGATACTTTAAGCTAAAAAGGTAATCTGGATTGCTTAGCTACTTTCCACTCTTGGAACAAAAACATAATCTCGACATATCATTTTGCTTTCTCGCTGAAAATGAGAAATGAAGGAAACAGATAAAAAAAAAGGAGGAGGAAAAAATAAACTTAGAGAAATTTTAATCTGAATCTCATATTCACAACACATTATAATGTAAACAATGTCACACGGATATATGTTGATACAATTTTAATGAATGCCTTTGTTTCAATTCGCCTTTTACTTCCTAATACATATAATAAAAAAAAGAAGGAAAAAAATAAACTTGCAGAAACTTTAATCTGAATCTCATATTCACAACACATTATAATGTAAACAATGTCACACGGATATATATGTTGATACAATTTTAATCAATGCCTTTGTTTCAATTCGCCTTTTACTTCCTAATAATAATCCCTGGACTAATCCTAGAAAAAATATTTATATATATATATATAGAAATAGAAATCAAAAGGCCAAAATAATCGAACTAGAACAAGTCAGTGACCACTATCCCTTTTCCTAGTAACCCGAATGTAGCAAAAGACAACAGCAAAAGTGGCAGTAACAAGCCCACCTATGATAACACCACCACCAGCCACTGACTTATCTGTGGAATGGTGTTTTCCTAGCCTTCTAATATCTGGAGCCTCAGCTCCTTCTGCTTTAGACTCTCCCTCTTCCTGTGATGATGAACCTCTAGACCCTGCAACTGCTTGATCTGCAATTTTGTCATTCTTCTGATAGCATAGTTGGACTCCTCTCTGGGCTTTAAGCCCCAAAGGATTCAGCCCTGGCAATGGAGCCTCAGACTCTAGTGCCATGGCTTGAAGTGCCAAGATCTGAGTTACCACAAGGAAAACCAAGCAAACCTTGCTCATTATGAACAAAGTATGTGCTAAGTCTCATGCAACAAGTTGTGGTAGCTTAGCTCTTAGACAAGCAGAGATTGTGTGTTTTAGAGGAAAGTGTTAAGCAGAGGAATATGTGGAATGCACACGGGTGGTGGAGTTTTTAAAGAGAGGGGAATGAAGGGTCTCGATCTTCTGTGGGGGAACTTGTGGTAGGAAACTCTGGTGGAGGTTCATTTGGCAATTGTATGGTATGGGTCCCATGAATAACAAATGGGCTATGAAAGAGGGAAAGAGGTGTTTGGTTTTGGGATTAAAATGACGTTGCTGCCTGCCTCTTCATTCAAATACAACTTCGACTTGGTCCATCATAGCTAACATTAAAAAAATTGGGAAAAAGTGTTTAAATCATTTGTCATTTCATAAATTCAAAGAGATGTGAGTTTTACTAAAAATAAAAAATAGATGTGTGAATTTCATCTTTTTATATTTCTAAAATAATATAACTTGTGTCATTTAAAATGATACATATTTTTCCCTTAAAAAAATTAAACTCATATAACATCAAGTGGTAAAAAGGCTGTGTTCAAGAAGATTATTTATTGTAGTCTGGGACCACCATTTTTTAGGTGGTTCCTTAGTGTAAATGTAAGGATAAAAGTGGAAAAGAGAAAAATTAGCTGGGGTAAAAAGAGAAAAAAAATTGATATTGTGAGAGGGAGCACCAGATTATTGAGTGGTGCTGGAGCATAAAAAATATTTCTGTGTTCAAGGGGCGGATTCATGGATTTGAAAGGTATTGGTTTGATTTTTAGGCAAAGAAATTTGGGGAAGTGACAAAAAATATTGGAAAATATTAATCTCATATTACAGTAAATTAGTATCTCATATCATAGACACAAAGTATGTGAGACCTACTTTTTAAAAATAAATAAATGAACGAGCTCCACATACTTTGTGTCTACGAGATAGGATACTAATCTCTTGAGATTAATGTTTCCCAAGATTATTACCTTTTATGGCATGAAAAAGACTAGTCTCATGCAAATAGATGGATATCCCTAAAAAATATTTAAACTCATTATAACAAAAATATTCGGAAACTCACTCTATCTTTTTCTTTGGGGAAAAAATTGTGCCCTGTTGAAAGAAAGAAAGAATTTATCCTTTTTATGGTTAGATTACACAGAAACATTTTTGCACACTGTAACTATCATAACGTAAAACTTGGTTACATAAAGAGCCATTCACCCACGGAACCGAAATCTCAGTTCATTCATTTGCCAACTATGAGACACTACACACGTAAATCATATTCTCGATTTAGGAATTATGATATTAACAGAGACATAACGATACAAATTTAATATATCTATAATATTTTTAAGAGTTTATCATAAAATTTCATACACACAACATTTTATGGGGTCCGCATTTTTTAAAGTAAAAAAAAAAAGTTAAGGCACGCAAAACGAGTCTCTATAATATAACACAATCACTTTTCCTATAACATAACTCTTATAAAATCCTATTTTTAAACAGCATATATGTTGTATATGATAACAACGGTTCATGTTGAACGCAAATATGTTAATTTTCTTAAAATTGTCCCATATTTTTTTTTTTTTTTCAAATGCTGTACGTGGTAGCTGCTTACAAATAGTAGTGTTTTCCTGTTTGGAATGGAATAAAGTATCGGATTCAATTTTCCAAATGAAATGGCATTACATTTATGTCAAATTCCAGATGAGGAATAGCTAAACGTAGAATCCCTGTTCCTAATTTTCCTTGTGGGGCTTGGAATATATGGAAGAAAACAGTTGGCACTTTATGTAGCTGGATATTAGATGGCAGGTCAATGCATTGATTTCCTATCACTTTCAACATTGATATCACCGATTCTAACTTTTGGGCATAACTAACTACCAGAGGATTCTAGCTGCGGATCAGTAATCGTCATGGCAAGTACTCGCTAGTCATTTGGCTGTTTCTCCACCTCATATTATTTAATTTTGATTAACAAAGCATAGCAGTAGCTAAAACTTCGAATCCACATTAATTCCATAACAATGGTAGAACCACGTCTATTCTGATTTCGCAGCTTCAATATATAAAGCATAAATATACCACCCGTGTGCATTCCACAGGTTCCTTTGCAGCTTCAATAATATATATACATATTGTTAATTAAATATATTTTGTTTGCTCGAAACCAAAATGATATGATTCATGTGATATCATTAACATATTGGTAATGTATTAAAATGATATTAGTCGTACCGAAAAGAAATTATCCAAAAAAAAAAGTCGTACCGAAAAGAAAAAAAGTGAGTCCCTTGTTAGGTTTAAGTTAGGCTTTTTCTTTAAATGAATCGTGATTTAAGAAAAAATGAATGAAAGTAAAGATGCTAAGTGTTCTCCTTGAGGCAGATGTGTCTAACCGTAGGTCAGATGATTGATGTTGGACCTAATGTTTTCTCTCTAGATACCTATAAATTAGGTATCTTGGGGACAACAGATTACTACACACTATATGATAGCCTTAGCCAGAGGAAGTGCGTGTGCGCGCTGTTGTGATTGCGTAAAATAGGGTTAGAGAGAGATCAGTTATACTTGTGGTCTTTAGCTCCCATTTATAGTGCTTACCTTTGGGCTTGCACTACTTGGGCTTCTTGTAGGCATGGGCCTTTCCTAGGTCCATAACAGTTGCCCCCAGCCCCTTAGACTGAATGTTCAGGATGCCGGGATGTAAAAGTCAGGCCGCGTGATGTCTGCGCTTTAGCCCGGATGTTGGTCATCTAGCCATTATTTTATTTTGCTTCAGATCTCGGCTTATCAGCCTGGTTACAGGAAATAACTCGAGATTTCTCGGGCTATCTCGGATATGACTATATCTAGGCTGTTCTACCGTAGCATGGTACAACGTCCCTTTTTAGAAACTGTTCCACTTTCTTGGTTCACTGAGAAACGGTTCCACTTTCTTACATCATGATTGCCTTTCCACGTGTCTCTTTTAGCGAATGCGACGTGTAGCCTCAGTCGTTTTCGTATTAATTCCTACTGCGAAAGCGTCCCTCAACTGTCTTGTCGATTGTGATATTACTTAAATGTCCCTGCCCTTTGGTTTTCGCGGGCTTAACCCTTTCAACTTCAGTGTCTTCCTTCCGTCTCCTCATTATCCCACTATCCCAATTCTTCAACCATTTACAATCACTCTCATCGTTTCCTGCTCATTTTCCTTGCTTCACACCTTGCTCATTTCAGAAACTCATACTCCTCAGGTACGCTTACTGGCATTCTTCTTTATTCTTTTGGCTGCTTCGCTATCTTCCATGCTTTTTCCTGTTTATATAGCCTTTATACATTTTGAGTTCAATTGCATGCATATTTTGGGAATGAGTTTGATTTTATGATCCTCGCCTCTGTAACATGCCACATTGTTCTTATCTGTCTGGTTAAGTCTTGCTTGTTTCCATTGTATTGCTTATATGAGGCTATCTACCGCTTGTCTACTTCTTCACGTACCTTAGTGCGAGAATTCTTTTGGGATGGGTGAAAGAAACTTTGATGTTCGAGGGAGGTCCACTTGCCCTCGTATCTTTGGCCTTGCTGATGAAATTGCTACTGAGGAAGAAAGACGTGTTGAAGAAGAAGAAAAGATTATTCAAATCCTGCCTCCTAGTCCAAGGTATTGGTTATACGGCAGACCTCGAACTGAAGAGGAATCCCAAGCCGCCTTACTAGGGAGTTACCGAGGAGGTGGAAGTAGAGGGGCGTCTTCATCTCTTCCTTCAGTCCAAGGACGAGGAAAGGGTTTCCGAGGTAGAGGAGTGCCTTCTTCTCGCCTTTCAGCTCGGGGACGATGCCAAGGTTGTGGAGGTCGTCATAGTGGTTTGGGGATTCAATCCAGACGTCCAACTCACGACTCGGTCCCTAATCCCCTTTCTTCAAATTCAACCCCTGCTCTTGCCCGTAACCCTGTTCCCCTTCCTACTCTCCAAAGAGTATCCGCTCAGCCGAGTACTAGGTGTCTAGAACCTTGCTTCAATTGTGTTTATCTTAGTGCCCAGTTTGTTGAGAAGGGCAACGATTTTATGGCCGACCTAGTGTTAGGCAGTTGTTCTCACCATCCTGGTTTATCTATCCCGGCTTCAACCGTTGAAACCAATGACTCAAGTTCTTCCACTACTAATTCGTTTAGTTTTGGTACGTATTCTCTTTGCTACGTACTGTTTTTTGCATTTTAATCCTCCCATTTTGTTGTTCTAGGTATTTATAGAGTCCCCTTCTGCAGAGTTAAACATGGAGGGTACTTCCTCCAGCTAGGGTCAAGTGGTCGGGGTGAATCCGACAAAAAAAGGTTCTGCCACCGTCAGTACTGATCTTCGACAGCAATATCCTTGGGTTACGAAGGAAGTTCTAAGCTTCAGGCCCGAAATGTCTACTGAGGAAGTATATGGGCTTCTAATTGGTAACCCGGTTGGATTTAATACATTCACTCCTGCTGAGGATGAACCCGTTTGCTTAGGAAGGAATCGCGAAGAATCACACTCTTTCTTTTTCTACCGGATCTCGTAACGAAGATCGAGATTCGGTTTCCTTTTTCTGCTTTCAAGATACAGCTATTGAATCACCTTCTCCTTGCACCAACTCAGATTCACCCGAATGGTTGGGCTTATGTCATCGCGTTTGAGCAGCCGTGTGCATCCTTATCTTTACCATGCATTGTTCCTCTTTTTCTCTACTTTTTTAACATATATACTCTCGAGTTGAAGGGTTGGACTAGCATTCGAGGTAGTGCTAGCACTCCTTCTAGAAAGCTATTCTTAGTGTACAACGAATCTTTCAAGGACTTCAAGACATTCTTCTTCAAGGTGGTGGCCGAGGTCGGCGAGAGACCGTGGTTTATTGGTGAGGATGGGGAAGGGATATTCCCCTTTACTGGTCTCGTGAGCATCATCTCCGCAGGTCAGCTGACTTCAAGTTGAGGTTGTCAAAAGAGGACAAAGTCAATGCTAAAGCTAATTAGCCCATGTCGGTTCCAAAGGCCACTTGAGTGCAGCCTCGTTAGTTGCTAAAGCACACTCCACCCCGGATCCGACTAGTATGCTCATGTTTAATATATTTGCTCATGAATTTTGAAATGGAGGAAGGCGACCTGGATTACATTTTATCCTGAGGGGTCCGACCACTGGTCCAGTTCTGCCGCCTCCAAAATGACCAAGGACCGTCAGCCCTTCTATGGCTACTACCTCGACACTTGCTTTCAATCCCAATGTTTCAATATTGGACCTTACCAGTGGCCCTGAAAACCAAGAGCCAAACGAAAATCCAACTTCGCCAACCTCTGGTAGTAGAGTAACACGTGTGCCGTGGTCTCCATGCCCCGGGGTACACCAGCCCCAGCAGCCCTTCCAGTTGGATTAGAGGGGGCTTTATGGGAAGCAGGTGTCTCCCCTGAGCTTTAGGGTGTTGTTTGCCCTCCACCTGCCTTTTCTGATTCCGGGATTATATCTCGTGATGAGATGGAGGAGCTGCAGAAGGCGTAGTTGTACGCCTTTAAGGCGGCATCTTTGCTGAAGCCTTACTCTGTGCTTCTAGACCAGCATTCCGATGTTGTTGTTGAACTGGATGCTCTTCAAGTGAATTACCGAAAAGCCACCGAAGAGAATAAGAGTTTATCCAGTACAGCCACCAAGCTGAAGTCCTCTATGGAGCAATCTCAAGCGGACCTCAAAGCAATTTCTGACGCATTCAACCTATCATCTCACAAGGATAACATCATCAACTACATCAAAGATCAAGCAGCTGCGCTTACCGAGGGGGAATCCAAAGTGACGGCGTTGACGGCAAAAAATGCCAAGTTGAATCCGACTTACAAGGCCTACAAGCAGCTTATGATTTTAACCAAGCCGCCCCGGAGAAAGCTGTTGGTGGTGCCTTTAGGAATGCTGTCAACCAGATGCGGTTTTTCAACCCAGAGGTTACCCTGAATACGGATCAACTGGATTATTTTGGGTATATCCGGGGTAATGTCTTTGTTCCTCTCCCTTCAGTCAATCAACATCAGCTAGAGGCTGGCATTGCCGATGTGGAGATGAACCCATGGGTGGAGGCTACTGGTCAAGAATCTGAGCGGAGATGCGAGAGATCCTAGGCAACGATGGTCAAGAATGAAGAGCCGGGATGCCGGTTTATTTTGTAACTCTTTTAATTTTCCATAAGACATTTCTGAAATTATGCTAACTTTGGATGTGACGTTGCATCACCTGTAATACTTTGTTGATCAACTCGTCTGTGATATTTGTCGTTTTATGTTATTGATCTTGCTTCTTTTGCAAGAACTGTTCTAGAAATTAAGGGCGTCCCCTTATTTTCGAATGTTATATACCCTGGCTAAAGCTTTGTCTTGTAAGACAGTTTTCTAATGCCATAGTGGGTTTTTATTTCCTGCCTAGCACTCACTTCCTTGCTCAATTTGGCAAGGCGGGTGCTAATACCTCGGATTTGATTCTCGACTAAAATGCATTATCCATTCCCATTAGGAAGGCAGGTTTTACATCGTCGAGCTATGCCGGGCTAGAACTCAGTCTTGCCCTTGGGCAAGACGGTTCAAATACCTTGGTTATAGTCTATGATGCACGGACACGGAACACGACACGACACGCTGACACGTTAATTCTAAAAAATGTCATATTTCGACACGTTGGGACACGTTTTGATATTAAATAAAAATCTTAATATATATAATATAATTTATATTTAATACATATAAGAATTCATAATAAGTCATATAACTAATCAAATATTTAAATTTCATAATATAAATATAAATATAAATGATTTTTCATACTTTGTTAATTTTTCATGTAAAATCTCAGTACAGAAAAAAATTAATTTATAAATTCCTTCATCCTCATCATCATATTCTTCCACGTGAAGTTCCTCCAAGCCAAGGGTTATATCATCAGATTTTTGTGTGGATGTTTTGCCAATTGCATCTGCTACTGATAATGCTTGGGCAATTTCATCGTTGTGTTTGTTGGCATCAGCATCCATATCATCATCATCTTCGTTCTCACTGTCTCTTCTATGGGTGCTGATGAATTCTTCAATATCTTCCTTTGAAGAAGGTTCCGCCACATGGGGTTCTGGCTTTGAAACCCCTTTCGGTATCCACAAAATTGCTGAAATCATTCTGCACCAAAGCAAAGCACCGAACGAAATTGAGAGATAACTGGACACAACGCAATGTGATGCAAGCAGTGGTGAGCGGTGTCAGCACTATTTCTTTTATATTTAGTTAAAAAAAATTAAGATTTAAAAAAAATTAAGATTAAAAAAAAAACGTGTCGGAGTGTGTCCAAGTATTGGTCGCATGTCGGAAAAAGTTGACTGCGTGTCGGGAAAATGTGTCGAAGCGTGTCCGAGCGTTGACCGCGTGTCCCCAAATGTTGACAGCGTGTCAGACGCGTGCCCGACACGCAAAATTTTCAAAAACTTGCGTGTCGGTGCTTGTGAGGTTATAGTGCCTTGCTAGAACTCAATCTTGCCCTTGGGCAAGACGGATCAAATACCTCGATTATAGTGCCTGGCTAGAACTCGATCTTTCCCTTGGGCAAGATGGTTCAGATACCTCGGTTATGTTGCTGGGCTATAACTCAACCTTGCACTGGCAAGATGGTTCAAATACATCGGTACTTGGGCCGGGCTAGAACTCAATCTTGCCCTTTGGGCAAGATGGTTCAAATACCTCGATTTAAAAGGAAAAACATTCGTTGAAAAAATGTGTGCTTTATTTCATCGTGCACAAATTAAAGTTTCAAATACAAAAGAGAAGTGTAAAATCTGTTCTCTTTTCTAACTAAAGTATTTTTTCAATTTGTCTGCATTCCACGTCCTTTTGACACCTTTCCCTTGCGGAGTTTCTGGCACATAGGCTCCTTTTAATAGCTTTTCTTTGACTCTGAATGGTCCTTCCCATTTTGGGGCCAACTTTCCTTCAGCCGCGTTTCGTCCTCCAACGTCTGCTCTTCGAAGGACTAAGTCTTTAACTGCAAACGACCTGGGCTTCACCTTCTTATTAAACCGGTTAGCAACAAGCTGCTTTGCTGCAAAGTTTTTGCAGTGAGCCATAACCCGGGCTTCATCTACCAAATCTAGCTCCACCGCTAATTTTTTACTATTCTCTTCTTCAGCTTGAGATAGGGCTCGTACCCTCCTCCATGAAGGTTCTCCCAACTCCACCGAGATCATGGCCTCAGACCCGTAGGTTAATCTAAATAGCCTTTCTCCAGTAGAGGTTTGTATTGATAATTTTTGCAAATGGACGTTTTCAGATAGCCCTGGGACCTACAGAGCCGCCATTTTGAACCGAATTAAATACTTTTGCAGGGATTCCCCAGGTTGCTGCCTTATTTTCCCCAGCGCAAACTCAGACTTTGGTTATTTTTTGCTAGTGGCAAAATTCAGCAAGAATCTTCCTCCAAACTCTTCAAAGGATCTAATGGATCCTGCTGGTAATGACAAAAACCACGTTTGAGCCGCTCCTGTCAATGTGGTCGCAAAGAGTCGTGTTATCAAAAGGCTCTTTGATTCCCTTGATGTACATGGTCGTATCAAAGGCGTCGAAGTGTACTTGGGGATCATGCGTTCTGTCATATTTAATAAGCTTTGACAAATTGAGATTTTCTGGGAAGGGTGCATCAACAATCTCGTCCACGAAGGGACTATCGTTGTACTGCCCCCTGTGATATTTTCTCATGTAGATCCCGGACACATCGTTCGAGTTTCTGAGCGAGCGTCCGTTATCTAAGGACCGGGGGCTCTCTCCCTGCACCATTGTATCTCTTCCTCCATGTCGGCCTTCCTCTCGCCGAGGTCCCTGGTTATTGACCAGGTTAGGAATACCTCTTTGAGGCCGGCCATCCCCATTTCTCACTTGGGTCTGGTTCGATCATTATTCTGCTGGGGATTCGTAATTCTCAAGTCAGTCATGACCCGCGCTATAGCTTGTTCAGGATCCAGGTTGGACACCTGTCCTAAACGAGTCTCCAATTCTCGAATTTGCCTAGCACCTTCCTCCCTCTAGAGCTCATGCCTTCGCTCCATCTCTTCCATTCTCCGAAGGACTGCAACGACAGCCAAATCTGTCACCTGCGGATCGCCGGCTGCACCATTTGGGATCTGCACAGCATTTGCAGTTTGTTCTTCCATCGGTTGCAACCCCTGTACGTATGGGGCATCCGGATTGACAGCCGGAGTCGACGCCGAGTCAGAATGCACGTCGCTAACGTGCACCGCGTCTGTATCTACCTGTTGATGATTCAATGGATCCTCTCTAATCGGAGGGATAGGTTGGTGCCTGGAGTTCAATCTAGAAGGTTGTTGGTATCCACTTCTTGTAGTCCTTGCCATCTCGGTCAACGGCTTCTAACCACGTAATCGTAGGAATAAGTTTCCCACAGACGATGTCAATGTTCTGCCTAAGGCAAATGTGTCCAACCGTAGGTCAGATGATTGATGTTGGACCTAATGTTTTCTCTCTAGATACCTATGAATTAGGTATCTTGGGGATAACGGATCACTACACACTATATGATGGCCTTAGCCAGAGGGGGTGTGTGCGTTGTTGTGATTGCGTAAAATAGGGTTAGAGAAAGATCAGTCATATATGTGATCTTTAGCTTCCATTTATAGTGCTTACCTTTGGACTTGCGCTACTTGGGCTTCTTGTAGGCATGAGCCGTCCATAACACTAAGACATGCTTAAAATGTAATCCAACTATCAAATGTGTTAATTTAATTGTTTATGCTTAGGATAGTGACTTAAAGTTTGATCATTATCATTGTCATTCATTTAAATAAATAAATAAAATTACGCATAAAGTAAATAAATCTGTATACTTCTTATGTTTCAAATTCAAAAACCTCTTTATCTCTATATGTATGTTGAAAATATAATGAAATCTTTTATGGGAAAAGTATTTAGGTAGAAAGATCTTTTTGGCACTCACGTAAAAGCAAAGGCGTAGGTGCACTTCTGCCACCATGTGCAATTGCATAAACAAATTTTTTATAAAAAAAAAAAGACTAAAGTATTTTTTGGTCTTTAGTAAAAAGTATGGGGTTCAATTTAATTTCTTAGGAAAAAAATAAATCATCTGAATTCCAAAATTGGTCAAAATCGTGGTCCCTTTAAAATTCAAAAAAGATCCACGTTACTCCCTCAAAAGAGCTAACATGAGTCTATTTTGAATTTCAAAGGGACCTCGATTCGATTTTTTTTTCTAAAGAATTAAATTGGAACCCATAATATTTATTAAATACAAAAAATTCAAGGGGACCATTTATTTATATTATTTTTTTTTTAATATATTTACAACATTCTTTAAAATTTCTTGGGTTCACCGCTGTATAAAAGTGAGTGGGTTTCATTATATTTCATTAATTTTTTTCTCTCTTCACATTATAGCGTGACCAATTCATTTTTGGGTTTTATAATTCTCATTCTGAGAATTTGAATTTTCCTACACACCCTTCGATTTCTGTGTCAACGTGGGTCCTACACATAATTTTTTCTAACATACGGGTCCCACATGTTTTTTGTCTCTGCAACATGAGAATTGAATTCTCATGTTGAATGAGAAATATAAAACCTTTCATTTTTATGTGATTTTATGTAAATGTAGCCGGAAAAAATTATATCTCTCAGAAATAGAAATTTTAATCCCACCTTTTGTACCTTCTTTTAATTTAATCTCAGTAGCTCCTCCTCACACTCTTATTATTATTTTATATGAAAAAATATTTCTCCAATCACTCGATATAAACCTCAAGCCACACTTATAAAAAGATATAAGGTTATGTGCTTTGAGTCAATATTTATTAAAATCAGTCTAGTCATTGATCCAGTCGAGGTATCGAATTTCTGGATCATAGTTCAATCAGTAGGTTACTAGTTAAACCGCATTACCCGATAATTATATGTAAATCTATAATTTATAGAGTGAGGATATTCCTACCATTACCCGATTACTACCCATATTGGATGAGAGAGAATATTAAAAAGTTTTTGAAGAGAGAGAAAATGTTAATCTAATGGTGATTATATTAAAAAAAAAATTATAAACATACTCAAATAGTTGAAAAAATAATATAAATTCTAAATATTTTAATATAAAAAGTAATAAATCATACATTATTGTCCAATAAAGGACCAAACAAATATATAATATTTGTGATATTGGTGTTTCAGATTCAGTAAATGATATATCTAACTATAAATCAAATCAAAATTTATTGCATAGTATATCACTGAGATAATATGAGTATTATAGGTACATAACTTCTATAAGTCAATAAGCAACAAATCACTCAAATATGTCAATTATAGTTTTTCTTTTTTTGAAATGTTTTTTTTTTAAATTGGCTATGGTCACGGTTAACCGACCAGGTCACCAATTTTTACCAAAACCAGTCGAGTCATACCGTGTCGGACCGAGTCTGATACTTGGTCAATCCAATGTTATAATTGGACCGGACAGATGACCAGTTCACTGGGTTCCGTGTCAACCCGACCGGTCCGGTCCAATTTTTACAACATTGCTTTTAGTTATTAACACCATGTAATAATATATAGTGAATAATTATAATATGAAAAAAAAAATTCTCTCTCCTCAATCATTTCAGTTAACATGGATTGAGGAAAAAAATAAGTTTTTATATTATAACTAAGGAAATGTTATATTTATAAATTTTTGTTTATAAATTATATTAAGTATGATCCATCATATTTCAATCAAGAATATATAATCGATCACATTCGATATGTAATTTATAAATAAATAAAAAATTATAAACGAATCATTCTCCTTATAACTATGTACTATATAATATTCATTACTAAAATTACACGACTTATATCATTTACAAGAAAACACACTTAACCCAAGTTTTAAATAACATGTCAGTGCTATTTTGGATCGACGGTTAGACTGTTTTTTTTTTTTTTGTAGTTCTTTCTAGCAGTAAAATCTTTTGCAATTTTATTACTGAGAGTATATTATTTTATTTTACAATTAATAAATTTTAAATTTATTTTGAATTTTGAAAAACTATAATAATAATTTTATCCACATTGATTATAAATAATTTCATTTTGAAAATATATTAAGAAATTGAAGCATTGTGAATTTTAGGCGGCAGGTATGGTCCGAAGATTTCGTGGACTTAAGACCAAATCCAAACAATTTTATATTATTTAGTATAAATTCATTATTAATCACAGTCATTTCCCATCATATTTTCCATATAATTCGACGTCTTTTTGTTTGGTATTCTGTGGGACTAAAAGCCAACACTATTTTCGAACATGAAAGTCGGCAGTGAATGACTGAATGCCTTCAATTTTATATTATTTAGTATAAATTCATTATTAACTTTTTTTTTGGTTTTGCTGGACAATGACTTTTTTTTTTTTTGGAGATACTGCTGGACAATGACTTGTTCTGGGAAGATGAGGAAAGTTGCAATCTTTGCCTTTGGTAAATCTCATTTTTGAAGAGAAAAATTTGAAGTTGAGACCAGATAATACGATGTAGTAGTCTTTTTCGAGAATACAATTTATAGCAACACCAGCAACCTTGACTTCTTGCTTTTACAAATATAACTAAACAAGTTTTGTTTTATGTAACCTGAAAGATGATTAATTTTGAATTGAACACAATTAGATTGTCATAACAGACCATTTGAACATCATACATCTGGAAATAAATCTCTGATGTTTCTAAACTCACTTTAACTCACTAAGGTGATTCTCTCGGTGCAAATTGGGAGTAGTGGTGTTACTCATGAACCCCACAACGAGGAATTAAAGCCCAAAAATCAATTGCAGCCAAGCCAAGTGATTCAGCAACCATTTGAACAATATATCAATTGCAGCCCAGCCAGCCACTGATGAGATTTACCCGGGTAAATCCCTTTTTATCCGGATAAATAATTCAAGTAATTTTCCAGGTACCAAGAATAATATGCGGGTACACCCCTCCCTATTGGGATAGGCCAAATTTTATAAAATATACCCGGATAGGGAGGGGTGTACCCGGGTAGGCTTGGTGGTCAACGATCAAATATGGACGGATTGGTATTATATTTTTTTTGAGGGAGTTAAATTTTCGAAATAGTTTATAATGAAGGTTAATTTGATAATTAATTATTAATAAATGGTTATATGGGTAAAAAAACCCCTAAAGAGAGATTCCTCTTGGCGGTGTAAAATTTTAATCATTGGTGTTCACCGAAAAAATAATAAATTAATCATTGATGGAATATTGAAGATTAATATTGTGATAAAATACATACTCATGCATAATAAACTATGAATTTATTCCCTTAATTTTTTCATCAAATAGTTAAGGTCCAACACTTTCCTTTTTAAAGTGAACTCAGTTTAGAGTATTTCGATCCATTAATAGCTAAAAGCAAGAGACAGAAAACACTTTTAAGTGAGCTTATTTTCAAAATGAATATAATTAAAAGTATATTTACTGTTAAATTTTAGTATAAAAATTAAAGGTTCGCTCTTTCTTTCTGTGGTTACTGCAGATAAGTTATCTGCAGTAAGCCCAATACGATGTCGTTTTGTGATAGAAATCATGATATTTATGTAATTTTAATTTATTTCAGGGTTATTATAATCTTTATTATTATAATTTTTTAATCTTTCAATCCAAAAGAACGTCATTTTGGGAGTAAATGCAGATAACTTATCTGTAATAAGTAGTAACTGCAAAAATATTTTTCTGGAAAATTAAATCAATGGTACTTATACTCTTTTTTGAAAAAGAAAACAAAAACAAGTATAAAAAAAATAAAGGTTTAAAGCAATTTTATTAAACCCAGCCCAGTTATTGATCCGGTCAAGGTACTGAGTCACTGGTTCAATCGCATGATCAGGTAAGTATATATAAATTTATAATTTATATTAAAAAAACTATAAATATACTTAAAACACCAGTAAAAAAAGATGCCAATTTCAAATATTTTAATATGAAAAATACTAAATTACATCATTATCTAACAAAAGATCAATCAAACATATAATATTTGTGATAATGATGTTTCAGGTTCAATAAACGACATCTCTAACTATAAATCAAATCAAAATGTCATAATATTAGTATTGTAAGTTAATAAGTTACAACTGACTCAAATATTTCAAAAGAAAACAAACCATTTGTGTTTGAGAGTGGAAAAAAGGAAGACATCAATTCATGATAACAAACTAGTTTTTTTTTTTTTAACAAACCGGGACGGGTCACCGATTGAATCCACCGGGTCACCGGTTTTTTACGAAAACCGTCCTGATCATACCGGATCACACCGGTTCTGCAACATAACTGGTCCAATATGAAAACCGAATCGGTTACATGACTGTTTACCAGTTTCCGGGTCGACCTAGCCGGATCCATCCGATTTTTATAACATTGGTTTGGAGTTTATCATGTTATAAAAGATAAAATTATTTCCAATATACATAAAAGTGCATGGCCCCACATAAACCCCATACACTTTTATATGTGTATAAGAAAAAAAATTATCTTATAAAATATGAGAAACTTTAAACTCTATAAATAAAAGAGAAAATATTTCTGTTTTTGCTATAAAAAAAATTACAGTTACATAAAAATAAGTAAATTTCACTAATATTTTCTTTCTCTTATCTTTTCAATGAGACGCACTCTGTAACCATTAAATCCATAAATAAATTACTACGATAGTTTCAGCTCATGAGTCATGAGACAGGCTAAGTTCAACAACATTTTGTGTTGGGTGGTTATGTAAATAATACAATCACTACGAGTCCATGAATAGGTTGGGTTGTGTTGTGTAGAAATTGGTTATTATAAACTCAGTCTACTCAATCGGCCGAAAGGGCTGGTAATACAATATGGTAAAGTGTTTATCATTTTAAATGACATTTATATCCTTTCACCAGTTTTTATTTTTTTGTCAACTCTCTCTCTCTCTTCTTTTATCTATCTCTTTCTTTCTCTTAAAATAACATAACTTTACATCCTTTAAAATGACACACATTTTACCTATACAATATTCATCATTTAAGACCAGTTTCCATCACTCATAAACAAAGAAAAAGGCAAACCTTACAATTCGGCTGCAAAATTCATTAATAGGTCCAAAAAGATCAGGCGCCACAATCACTATCAAATTATCAAGTTAATGTACTTTGTGCCCATTAAAAAAAAAAAAGTCATTTCGAGAACTAAAAGAAACTATCTGTTTATTCCTGCTAACAAGCTTGTACTTATGTATTTTGACTATTTTCAGATAAGTTTGTATTTATATTTAGAGAAACTAAAATTTTTACTATTCCTGCTAATCATCATTGCAACATTTTCTCTTTTTTCAAAAACTTTTTAGCATTCTCTCTCTTTGTAATGGTGATTGACTATTTTCAGATAAGCTTGTATTTATATTTATACCTTGCAAAGGGATCACTTCTCTACTATACATGAATAGAAATACCAAGAAATTAACGAAATGAGATTGGGAGATAATCATAAATGATTAACTTTTAGATTGACCCTAAAAATAATAGCAAATAATGTTGAAGTAGAATGGATAATTGAATCTCATTTTTTCAAGATCTCTTCAACCCAGAAACTTAAACCGTTAAATGAAACTACATTAATGATTATATATATTTATAACACGCCCTCTCACAAGAAAGTTCATTGAACTTAAAAGGTGAATTGAACTTAAAAGGTGAATGATACATTAGAACCAATCTACCTGTGCTAAAAAATTTCACAAAGAAAATATTATGCGGCGAGAATCGAAAAAGTCAATTCAACCCAAAAATTTAAGCTGTTGAATGAGACTACGTTAATGATTTTATATATCTCTAACAATCTCATAATTCGTAATTTTTATATTAATTCAAATTGACACTTCCGCATCCAAATTTGGTACACGATAATACATAAAATATGGTGTCATAAATCATCATCATCGCTTTATCTCATGGAAGCTTCTCATTTATATAATTGAAAGAAGGGATTTATACTTCTTATGCAACATAATACATAAAACACTCACATCGTTTTACGTGCCAATATTTTTTATTTTTTTATTTACTTTTTTCCAATGGGGCCCATCTAAGTATGTGTGTATTGCAAAAATTCTCATCTTATGTGACATAAGAAGTATAAACCCCTTGAAAGAAACCTGGTACCGGTACAATGGTAATCCCCGTGAAGGGTCACAGTAGATACAGCATGAGAAACATTTGACAGTGAAAAATAATTAAAAAATTCAGAGATTCACATCCATGTTGGTTTAGAACAGCAAGAAATCCAGCTCATATGAACATTTCCTGCTTTCTTTCCTAGTGCCAGAATCATGGAGATTGATTATACCATTCAAAGAGCTACCATTCCATATAAGCCAATAATAACCCAATCATCCATGGCAAATCCAGTGTGCAAGAAATAAAAATTTACATTAGAAATGGAAGTATCTGAAATTCAATGAACCACATTCACACATTCAGTGGGTCTAATAATTTTAGCAGGACAAATCACACAACATTATGCAGTGTGAAATAGAGACAAGAACAAATTAGGGAATCGGGGAGGAGAGTCATCTTCCATCATGCAAAATAAAATATAATTCACATCTTATGAGTTAAAACTTGACAGGATATCATATCCAGTGTGCATTAGGCCAAAACCAGAAGAAATGACCACTTTGCAACCAAGTTCATTTCAGTTTTTACAACAGCTAATCTCCAGGACCATACATCAAGATTCATTAACCCTAAGCTAATCATTAGCAAGTACCAGGGCTAAAAATGCAATATCCAAATCAGAGTATCCATAATGTACATCATGTGGATGAAGGAGGGGAAGAATTGATCCCTGATTCCCCATCCCCATTCTCATGTTTTACACATAAGGATAAGGAAATGGGTTTCACATCAACATCCCCTTCTGTGCCTACCACAGAGTTATTTGGTGACATGATCAACTCGGTATTTGCTGATACAGCCATTGACGAACCAGATTGATTTGCAACCGGAGAATCTTTTGAAGATTCCTCAGAGAAACTGGAAACTGAAACATTGGGAAAGTTGAGGCGGGCAGAAGAACCATACATTGCCCTTGCAGCTTCATCATATGCAAGAGCAGCACCAATGGCAGTGGGAAAAGTACCAAGCCATAGCCTATTCCCTCTGTTTGGCTCCCTAATTTCAGCAACCCACTTTCCCCAAGTCCTTTGCCTAACACCTCGGTAGTTACACCGCGAGTTCTCAGGCCCTCCTTTGCCTTTCATACAACCCTTCTTAGATCCCTTTGCAGGAACTTTTCGAATCGGCTTATCCCCATCATTGCAGGAATCAAGCTTTGCATTATATTCTTTCCATCCTGCCAGTATCTTAGACAGGGACTTAGAACCATCCCCTTTATTATGAGCTTTCGCTAACATGAGCATGCAATGCAAGTTGCACTCCTTAATGAACAGGGAAAATGTGAAATGTTAAAATATAACACTTAAGCAAACACCTGCCATGGAAACAAGTCCTCAATTTTATACATGTAAATCAATATAACACTAAAACTCAATTTCTTAACCTAGCTATGATGGGAGTGAAAACAAAACCCCATTAATATATATGTTAATCATCTTTCCCCTCAAAGATGTTTCTTCTAACCCAACTTTACATTCACCAGTATAAACACTACCAAATTTTTTAAGCCAACATGTAATGCAAATGCAAGTAAGTGATCAGGGATTTGATTTGCAATTGAGCTATACCTTCAACCCTCTCTGACATCATTGAACTTGGGACTAACAAAAACAATAAAATAAATAATCAAAATTTCAAAGGGGTAAAAAGACAAACAAACAAAAAATACCCACAAAAAACCCCTCCATTGAAATCAATTACAGGTTAGAAGAGTAAACCAAAAATAAGCTCAGAAAATCCCAAACATAGAGGAAGCGGGTAAAGTGTTCACCTGCTAGAAATTGAGTCGAGGTTCGTTGGGAGCTTCAAAGTTCAAAGCTTTAATATGTGTCAGTGGGGAGCATGTTCGGTCTGTGAAGATGACAAAGGAAACATAGATCAGCTCTTCCAAGACGAAACCACCGACAAGAAATTAGGGTTCACAAGCAGCTGCTCAACATTTTCAACACTAGACTAGTAAACATACAAAGAAAATAATGGTAAAAATAATTTAATAATTTATGAAAATGATAATTTTTTTGGGCTTGTGTTTATCATGAGTAGCATTATAACTACACATTTAGTTTTTTTTTTTTTGGTAAGTAATTACAAATTTAGTTAACTAGTAACAAGATGTGGTGATAATGATAACTTGTTTGACTTGTATTTATTATACAGAAAAATATTTATGTAGTTAATATAGATAAGTTATTTGTATTTATTTTCAAAATGACGTCGTTTTGTGGTTGAAAAATCAAAAAATTATAATTATAAAGACTATAATAATCGTGAAATAAATTAAAATTATAAAAACATCATAATTTCTGCCCAAACGACATCATATTGAGTTTACTGCGAACGAACCATTTATTATAAGTAGCGTTATAACTATTATTCTATCACTTTTTTTATTATCAATTCACTATCATTCTACTTATTTTTTGATTAAATTTGAGTAATTTTTTTTCTCTCTCTTTAGCCCATGTTTTGCTGAAAACTTTGATCCTCTGATGATTAGAGTAATAGTTGATTGATAGTAAAAAAAAAAAAAAATGATAGTATGAATACAAAATTAGTGTTATTTAGTAACAAGATGTGGTGATATTCATAGCCTCGAAAAGAAAATTGTTTATCTATAGTATTCAATAATGAGATAAGATATTTATATTACTATTTTTTTACTATCAATTCAATGCAACTCTAATAACTTTTAGATCAATTTTTTCAGCAAAAAATGGGCTCATGAGACAGAAAAAAGTTATTGAAAAATTTGATCCAATAATGATTAGAATGATACTAGAAAAAAATTGTAGCATAGATATCCTACCTCTTCAATAATATATCCCAGGGTGATCGTGTTATATATATATATGGCAAAAGTATTTCTACAGCAATTTTAGATAAGCTTATCTACAACTTTCATTTTTAATTATGTTCTCCCTGTAGAACATAGTTATAACGTTAAAGTTGCTTTTTCTCTCTCTCCACGTTAGCAAAAAAGTTCTAAAAAGTAACTGAGGAGAGAGAAAAAAGAGCAATTCGAAAAATGGCAGCCGTAGAAATGTTTATCCCATATATACGTATATATGTATATATTAGGGAAGATTATAGTTACAACCTTTTCTTTTTTACAATCTCTTACGACCATACTTTATTACCGTTGATTTCCGCCAATCAACGGTTATCATTTTAACAAATTAAACTCATTAATTAATTATTAATTCACAATAAATGATAACTGTTGATTGTCGGAAATCAACGGTAATAAAGTATGGTTATAAGATGTTGTAAAAAAAAAGATTGTAACTATAACCTTTCATATATATATATATATATATATATATATATATATATATATATATACGGAGGATATTTTGACTACCAAAATTTTCCACTACCAATCTAATCATCATTGGATCAATGAGAGAGAATGCTAAAAAATTTATGAAGAGAGAGAAAATGTTGATCCAATGGTGATTAGATAGGTAGTAAGTTGGTGGTGGAAAATTTTGGTAATAAGAATATCTCTCCTCATATATATAGGAAAAAGTTTCTCAAGCAGCTTGAGATAAGTTTATCTCCGGCTAGTCCCAAAACTACGTCGTTTTGATTAATGAAGGGTGTTTATGTAATTTTAGGTGAATTAATGAAAGGTGTTTTTGTAATTTTATTTATTTTTATATCATATACATTTTACTGAAACACCCTTCATTAATTAAACTAAAATTACATAAACACCCTTCATTAATCAAAACGACGTAGTTTTGGGGCTAGCCGGAGATAAACTTATCTCAAGCTGCTTGAGAAATGTTTACCCCATATATATATATATATATATATATATATATATATATATATATATATATATATATACTCGCGCGCGCTGCATACATAGTTGTGCAAGTTTCTAAAAGAATTAGATAGTTTTATAATGGTCGAAGAGTAACATATTTTATCTTTTCAGCCCATAACGAGTAAAATATCCATGTGCACCGATAAATTTAAACTAGAATCTAACAAATAAAATATTCGAGGCATAAACTTAAAATATCTTTATATATAAATATATATATATATTCGGTAGGAGAATCCTTTGACATTAGTGTCAAATTTTAAATTTGACGCCTCATCTCAGAGCCGTTAGATCAAAAGAGATCAACGGCTCTCATTTGTAAGCATGTGACACCGTTGACTTTTTTTGACTAACGGCTCTCAGATAAAGTGTCAAATTTAATCAAAAAAGATCAACGACTCTGATATGTAAACATATGACACTATTGATCTTTTTTTATCTAACGGCTATCAAATGAAGTGTCAAATTTTAAATTTGATACTTATGTCAAAGAATCCTACCCCCCTTCTCTCTCTCAATATACAAATCTTTTACCATCTTGGTTTTGTTCTTGTTTTTACTTATTTTTATAAAAAAATATTTCTGAATCTACGTCTTGTTACAAATTCATAATCGATCATCCAACTTAAGCGGAAGTAATAAATTAATGATTGAATTATAATCCTTGAGGGGACGATCTCGTACTCAATATACTTTATTACTTGTACCTTGTACGACCGATGCATTTGCCAAGTCCGCAACATCAAGTTATGGAGGGGTTAGGAGGGGCTATCCTCACCTTCAAATATACCAATTTTTTTTCTCTTAAACTATATTTAGACTTAAAATAATGGTTTTAATGTTTTTATAGTAAATATAGATAAGTTATCCATGTTCGCTTCCAAAACGACATCATTTTAGATTGAAAATTTAAAAAATTATAATAAAGAAGACTATTATAATCCTGAAATAAATTATAATTATAAAAATATCTTATTTCCGCCTTAAAACGATGCCGTTTTGGGCTCAATGTAGATATAGAAAGAGCAAACCCTAAAATAATAGTAACTAAACATAAGTTAATCTCTTTTCGTCCATAATGTTCTTCATGTATGAAAGAAACTTGAAGAGTTCTTTAAATTTGGATATATATCGACCCACTACTGTGTTGTTAAGCCAAAATTATTGTGAATTTTGAATTTCTCGCCCGTTCACAAAATGTTCTAACTCGTCCATGGTTAATGGCTCATCATTCCCATAGAATCTTTACCATCTTTACCTCACACTATGTATGTGTCACTCCTCCCTTGAAAAGTCATCGTATTCATCATTGCTCTCCTTTGATGTTACCATACAGAAATACCACCACGTAGTGATAATCGTGTCCTTTCACTTCCCCTTATTCTCCGCCTGAGATCTTAATGGTGATCTCCATTTGAGCTCTAATTCATAACTCTACCGCTAAATGCTAGTAGTTAAATGGTGATTGCAAACCCATAATACTGCTGTTGAATGGTGATTGCTCTGCTAAATGCTAACAGTTAAAAATTCTTTGATACATATAGGAAAACTTTATTAGAATCCTAAAGGTGCACATTGAATATACGTGTCATATTACAAAGAATTAGAATCAATTTCCTCTCAATACCTAGCAGAGGGTGTAAAGAGCAACGTTTGCACATAGTCATCAACTTTAAAAGTGCTTTTATCATCTCCATGCTGATATATGACCTGAGCAGTTCTAGCCATGTTAAGAGAAGCTTTCACAATTGACACAGGCAGAGCGGTTGTGGTTATGGCAAGACCATTGAGCTCTGGCCACAAGTTCCCTATAAGCCTCCTTATATGTTTCCTGGCTTCATTTTCATCTGAAATATTATTTTCTCTCATCAGGCACTGTATGCTGCAAGCATTATCCCCTCTTTCTTGTTCCTCCTGAACATTAACCATCAACAATTTCTCATCACAATACATATCAATAAATTTATTAACTTTTTAACATAACTTCAATTGGGAATTTTGGGAATTATGGTACTTTCGAAATCTGGTCTATTAGATGTAAATCAATTACTAACTAGAGATAAGAGATGTGTGCGTAATTGTATATATATACCCTTGAGGTTCCTAAGTCGTCCCAAAGCCGAAGAATTTCACCAGAACAAGAGAAGAGCCTAGGATATGGCTTCATCAAGGAAATGGTTTCCCTTGAGAGAGCATCCTCACTTAGGAAAGTTGCATGCACCAAGGCCATGCATGATCCTGCAGAAATCACCCCATTATCCAAATATTCCCTAAAAGTTGGCGTGTATCCCCTGTTGAACCATTTGGCTTCTTCTAGAAATGCTTCAAATATATCAATCCACTGCACAAATAAGCACCATTTTCTCAATAACCTCTTACCTAGCTATATTTTCTTACATGTTTCAATTTGGTAGGATACTCAGACTCGTACCGTTCTTTTCAAGTAATCAACAACGGTTAGCTCATGCCCTTTCTGAATTCTGTACGCAATTTCATGGGTGGTGTTATACAAAGCCATATAGCATATCTTCATATATTCTGGCAGTTGCTCCATTGCATCAAGATCCCACCTGTAAATAGCAGTGGTTTCACATTTTGACTATGAATTTCAAAATAATTCCATCAGTTAAGTTTAAAACACAAAAATTATAAAAGTAGACCTTTTGATTGCCTCGGTAAAAAGAACAAGTTCATCTAATGAACCATAAGTGTCAAAGATATCATCCATCACTAGCAAAATGCAGATGGTTTTTGTTAGTTCAATGCGGCAATTTGAATAACGTGGTTCTGGAAAAATTCCCACTGTCCAAAGGAAGCACTCTGATGGTCTATCTCTAGCGAAACCAAGTCTTTCAACAAGTCCCAATTCTTTCCACCACCTGAACAAATCAAAGAAAATATCACAAGCAGCATTTCATAACATAGATGCTTTAAAGGTAGTAATACACTGAAAATGGTAGGAAAGTTAGGGTGTGCTTGGTAGGAATCTGATAAGAAACTTGGGATGTATCACCTCAAAAGCTAGTTCAAAAGGTAAGAGTGTCCAAGGCATTACAAATCCCACATTAGTTGTTCATACAACTAACGTGGGACTTCAAATCTCATACCTTGCAAATGGGATCGTAACATAATCAAAGCGAGAAAATGGAGTTTGGAAAATAAGTAACAACTGACAAGATATTTGGACATAGATACACCCTTTACTTTGATTCTTCCATTGTCCACCTTAATTCCCATTTCCACTCACACCAAGCACACCCATAGTTGATTTTTTTGTTTTATGGTTGTAAAGAACCTTGGGATACACCACCCAAAACTAGCTCAAAGGATGGGAGTGTCCAAGGCCTTATAAACTCCACATTAGTTGCACATACAACCAATGTAGGACTATATATCTTAACCATGGTTATCATCTGGAACACAAAGTTACCTTGAGATCTCTGCTAATTCTCTTTGGTGAAGCAACTGAACCATGTCAAAGTCTAACTTTGCCAATTCAAGAAGAGCTGGTATTTTGCTGCTTGACTGGCTATATTCGTCCATGTAGTTTTTAGCCTCTAATCTGGCCATTCTTAGGTGCCTTGGAAGTGTTAAGGCTCTGGAAACGTGCCTTCCTACTTCAGGGGCAAGGTATGGGATTGAGTTATGGAGATGAGCCCTTGTGAAGTCCATGGCATGCTGCAGTACTTCTTCACCTTCTGCCCCTAAATATGATGCCTCAAACAGGCTTAACATACCCCTAGTGTCTCTGCTGATTGATTCCTTGAAATTCCCATTCTTGTCCAAAAATTTCTTGAAAACGTCTACACTTAATCAAATTAGTAAATATTCGTAGCAAAAATTGGGCAGCTACCTATACTAAAGCTAAATGAACAGAGAGAAATGAATGCATAAGGGTAAATAATAGTATGCATACATACATGAAGTTTCTGGTTTTAACTGAAAGTGGCTACACGTACTCAAATTTAATATTTACCAGAGGAGAAATAAAGATTAAATTCTGTGTTTGATACTTGTCATGAACCAATTCTCTTAAAATGTTTATAAGTTGTATTTGGTTTTAATAATACATATTTAATGATTTCAACAATATTGGTGAGAAATAAAAAAGAACGGATTAAGATTTTTGATGTTTCTTCTTTCACAAGGAGGGTTATATTGACGAACATTTTTTTTAATAAATTTACAAATTATACTATGTTTTACGGGTATGACTTCACTCAATTATCTTACCGGTAAGACATAATGTTGTTTGTAAGAATTTATAACAAAAAATTTATAAATATAATTTTTCTCTCTTTTATATTGTGAGATAGCAAAGCCAGGAAAATAACTTAGGTAGTGCCAAAAGATCCAGCAAGTAGAATTAAGTGGTGCCAATTTTGTATTATTTTTAAAAATTCAACTAATATTCAGGCTGTATCAAATTTTTCAAAGAAAATCAATACCATTTTAAAAAATTAGGTGGTGCCAAGGCACCACCTACCTCTCAAGTGGCTCCACCACCGGAGAGAAAGATATATAAATAATTATAAATTTATAATAGAATTTAGCATTATTTGTATCTTCAAGAAAACTTGTTATGAGATTTATTTTGGTGCCCACAAAATATTAGGTGAGGCAGAAGAGAGAAAGTGAAAGAGAGATTGAAGAAAGAGAAAAGAAGGAGGAAAAAAAAAACATTACATGTCACTCCCTTAATGGGAGGACTACCATGATCCACGATCATCTTAAAAAATTTCCATGAGAGAATACAATTTCAACATGGATTTTATTAATCTCAATAGCATATTAAAAATTTCCCACATAACACGAGAGAATACAATTTCAACATATTGGCCATAAAAAATGCAAATAAATGTACCAGAACAAGTAGGCCAGGCATTATGCCTCAGCAAGCGGAAATGAAGGGCAGTGGCATAGAGGTCATGAGAGGCGTCCCAATGCCACAGTCTTCCAAGCACTGAATTGATCTCTTGTTCGACATGGTGCCCAATTCCAAGCCTTTGGATGCCGTCTATCATTTTCAATGTTTCCAGTGGATCACTCGACTTTAGCAATTCCTCTTGGCTTCTTCTTTTCACTTGGTCCAAACTTTTCGTCCTATGATCAGTTTGGAAAGGTACCTAACACCAACCAACAACATGAAACCCAACAAAGAAAAAAGCTGACAACTACGAAAAAGTGAAACACACATGAAAATAAATATGATTATATTGAAATTACAAAATAGAATTTGCTTTTTTTCACTCATGCTTATTTCTTTTTTGTTTTTATGATTTTGTAAAACTATTCATGAAAAGACATCACCATCAAACATTTTTATGGGATTCATCCTTAACGGGGTAGGTAATCATTCGCCTTGCATGCGCCATGCGGTGTATCTACCCTAATCTAAACTGTTATTTATATTTTAAGAACTCCGTGCATAATTTTTTAATTTAAATTAAATTTAAAAATATTAACAGTTATAAATCAAGTATGCATAAATAATTTAAGTAGAGTATACAAAATATATTACAATAAATTTTTTAAAAATTATAATGAAGATATGCATAAGTATTTTAAAAAAAAATATAAAAGAAGATAAATTTAAAATAGCATATATATATATATATATTTGAAAAAAATAAACAAAAGAATTGAGTTACTCCAAAGGAGTGTGTGTTACGTGAAACTAAACAACACCCGTCTCCTTTACATGTCTCTTCAATTAAAAAATAAAGCGTCGCTAAAAAAAAACTAATAACCAAAAGAGAAACTGTAATAATTTAAATGAGATTTTTTTTTTTCTGAAGTATTAATTTTCAATTAAAAGAATAAAAGAGAAGCACGTAAAGAGAACTGGTATTGTTTATAAAAAAAAGAAAAAAGAGAGAGAGAACTGGTAATTTGAATCCGGAGTGAATAACATATCATTAATACAAAATAATGTTATTATAAGTCTGTCAATTTGAATTTGTTGCTTAATTTAAATATGAGAAGTGTTATTCTCACTATCTAAACATTTTACAATCTCTCAAAATCTATTTTTTAACATTGATTTAATTTAAAATTTAAAAAGGAAAAGTTCAACAATGCCTGTGTGGTTCATAATCATATTTGTCACTGTGATTTTTTTAATACATATGCCCCTATGATTTGTAAAAAGTAAAAAATCACAGGGATATTTGTGATAAAATAACATATCCTTTTGCAAACCATATGCACACATGTAATAAAAAAAATCACATGGGTATAAGTGATTTTCGAATAAATCACAAGAGCATTGGTGAACTTTTCCAATTTAAAATCATTATGTTTATGATTCATTAAACTATCATTTATACATTTAAAATATGGGAAATATTATTCTCCTCTCATATAAGATAACTCCTCTCATGTTCTCTTACTACGATTTTTGCTCCACACTTTTTTTTCTTGTAATGATGGTGCTCATCAATCTTCTCTCTACAATATAAAATAACTATCTTATGTGAAATGAGATTAATAAAACATTTAAAATATAGGTTTGTCATTTTTTTAATCAATTTGAGATAGAGTAATTTTTGATAATTCAAAAACTATGTCGTTTTTGGGATTGAGAAAACTAATAAAGGGTGTTTTTGTTTTGTAATAAATAAAGGGTATTTTAGATATTTCATTTTATTTCTCGTTATACGAATTTTACTTAAATATTTTTCGTTAATTCTTTCGATCTGCAAAACAAAATAATTTCAAAGTTGTTGAAGATAAAATTGATGGAGAAATCATAATCTTAAAATATCTTAAAATCTATTTCACGTGAGAAAGTCACTCTGTTCTTTTCCTTGTTGTCCAGGTGAGCGCGGTCCTGCAACTGTAAGGAATTTTCAACTTTTTCTTACTTCTTTTTGGTTGTGCACTGTGAAGCTTTCTTGTCGTATATGGTTATGTACTATGTTCTCTATGCATACCAAGCCACCCTTTCCTCACGTGTTTTCTCATGTTTAAAGTTGTTATAAGAATTATGTTGTAAGAAAATTAATTGTGTTATGTTATAGAGATTCATTTTGGGTGTTGGAGTTTTTTTTTTACAACGAGCCCCACAAAATGTTATGAGTGTAAGAAAATTTTTATGATTATGTTAAATGGTAGATGATAAATCCCATGTTTACATGTGGATTTTATTGTGTAAATGATTGTGATAAGGAAATAATGGTAACAACTGGGAGCCGAAAAAAATGATGGGGGTTTTGGTATAGAAAATATTTTTTTATTAGGAAAAAAAGATTTTTAGGAATATAGTGGAAAAAAAATTCCCAAATAAGTTACGAAAAAGTGTTTGTAGATCCAAATTTTTTTCAGGAATGTTGAGTTAATTATAATGATTCCCTAGGAAAATAAAATCATGTATCAAATGGTATTTTCATTTGGGATTATGTAGTTAAAACTGAAATAATGGGGAAAAAAATTTCCCAGAAATATTTTTAGTTTCCTCATATGAAACGTTGGAAATTTTTTTTGTCCCACCCTACTTTCTCAAGATTTCTAAAAAAATCTCCATACCAAACAACCTTAATCATTGTTGTAAAAATTTACGTGTTTACATTTTTACTAGAGTGGTGCGACGTGCGAGTTAAAACGTAAGTAAAAACGGTCCTTGTTAAAAACTGGTAAAAATGCCATGTAAAAACGGTAAAAACTTACGTTTTGACCGTTTTTTACTTAAAACGAATAAAAAAAGATTTACAAAAAAAAGAATTTAAAAAGAACCCAATTTTTGTTTTCCCCGAATCATACGCACATTATCTTGATATCTTTTTATTTAGATATATGTCTTTTATAATTACATCTTATAAAGCTACAATTCTATTATAAGTTATGTTATGAGAATCGTTTTGTGTTTTTGGATCATTGTGTGCATTGAAAAAAATGGAATTACATCCTGATGAGCGACGATCCAAAATCTGCGGAGTGTATGAAGCAGTTAGAGCAGATTGGTTATTCATTACTTGTTAGTTATCACTGTTTATCATTTTGATACTTGGTTATCAAAAATAATTTTCGTTTTTAGATAGATAAGTGGCTCAACACACTTTTATGTGATATTTTTTTTATATGCATATATATTTTTGTATCTTGACCTTAAGTAGTAGAAAATAAAAACTTTACGTTTCGTGTCGTTTCTACGTTTTACGATTCTACCACCCCTTTTCGTTTCTAGGTAGAAACTCGAGTAAGTTTGACAACATTGACCCTAAGTGAATCGAATTAGAGAAAAATTGCATAAAAAAATTATGGGCCTGTTTGATTATGTTTTGGTTTTTTTTTGTTCTTAAAATTGTTTTGTAAAATAAGTATAGAAACAGTTGTTTTCTGTGTTTTTTTATTTTGAAAGTTAAAAATTAAAACAAAAAACAAAAACAACTTAGACATGTTCTTTAAATTTGATTCTAAAAACAAAAAAAAAAACAGTTACAATTTTTAAAACTATTTTTTACAAAACAGGCTTACCAAACGATTTTTTTTTATTTTTTTGTTATGAAAACTAGAAAACTATTTTAAAAAATAGTAATCATACAGAGCCTATATTTTTAGAACGGATTTAAAAATGGAATCATTTTATTTTGAATTGGTTGATGAACCAAATTATTTTTTCAAAATTGTTTGGGTTTTTAAACAGAACCACTTTAATGATTCAATTCAATTTGAGCTAAAAATTAAACCGAATCAAATCATACCCACTTTTAAAAAATTTGAAAATAAAAACCTAATCAAATTATGAATTGATTCCAAGCACGCCATATTTTTTCTAGAAATTTAGAATTGAACTATTTTCTACAAATTGGTTTAACAACCCACTATTTGAAACGAGTTTGATTTGTCCAAATCGAATCACTCTTAACAAACCACACACCTATCAGTAACAACTGACAAAGCTAGAAGCCATAGGCGATTGGAGTGTCCTTGTTTCTTGGTGTAAGGGTGGAGTAGGATGAGTTTTGTGGTGTTGTTTGTGTTCTTCATGGTGTTTCTTTCGGAGAGAAGAGAGAAAAACAAAAACAATATACTCTCTTTTAAAAACAGTTTTCTAGTTTTCAGAAGAAAATAAAAATAAAAAAACTGATTTGGTAAGTCTATTTTGTAAAAAAGAAAAAAATTAAAAATTATAACTGTTTTTTTATTTTTAGAATCAAATTTAGAAACATGTCCGAGTTATTTTTGTTTTCTGTTTTGGTTTTTAACTTTCAAAACAAACACAGAAAATAACTATTTTTATAATTATTCTACAAAACATACCCAAAAACTTGGGTTTAGAGTTTCTATCCTTTCATGCTTGACTTTGAAGATGTATCGGGATAGCAAAAGAAAGAATTGAAGCAATGTGTAGGGAAAAAAATATTGAGCTTGACTTTACGTTACAATAACCCTCCTTCAAGCCTCTAGAGTAGTTGAATTTGGTTCTTCATGACGTTGTACTGGTTGGTCTTTTTTGCATTAATTAATTCCTAACATAGATTTTTAGTTTATGAATGAAGGTTCATGCTGAACCAAAACTGTTTGAATGCCAAAATACATGGGAAAAAGCAGATGAAAGAGTTAGAGCTTACTTGTCCATTTGATTTAGCCGAAGGTAAGCAGTTGTCGTCAGCGGAACAGGAAATGAAGGACCTGCGTGAGGCTAAGAGGAAGGAGTGAGAGGAAACCGAGTAGCAGCAGAGTTGAACAGTGGAGAATAAACATGATGTAGTTATAGCCATTTCTAAAGCTTTTTCTTCTTCTCCTTCTCCTTCTCCTTCTTCCTAGTTCCTACGGGGTTTTGGGTGCCTAGAACTAAATAGGACCTGCCTCATGCATAGGTTGACGATTTCTATAAATATCATAGTTATTTTTTATTTTATTTTTGATAAACAATATCATAGTTATAATTTATAAAGAATTAATAACTAATTAATTAATTAATATAATTCAATAAATTATAATTATTAAATTGACAAAAATCAGTTATTTATAAGAGATTGTAAATAAAAAAAAATTGTAAATATAACATTCCTTTAATAATAATAATAAGGGTTTTATTTATCTCATTTTACATGAGATAAACAATTTTCCTACACATACAAAAAGAGGTTGGGTCCCACCACTTTTTTTCTCTCTCCTCTTACCTGTGGGTCTCACTTATACTTTTATTTCTACAATATGAGATAACTTTTTTCCTACAACATAAGAAAAATATATCCCTAATAATAATAATAATAATAATAATAATAATAATAATAATAAGGATGGGTCTGCTTTGAAAACAGAAAAAATAAGTGAATGTAAAAGGACAAATTGCAACATCGTGCAAAAGGGGAGGGAGGCAAATTTCAACAAATTGCAAGGACAAATTGCAACATCGTGCAAAAGGGGAGGGAGGCAAATTTCAACAAATTGCAAGGACAAATTGCAACATCGTGCAAAAGGGAAGGGAGGCAAAAGGACATAAGATACTTGAGTAGGTTAATGCAAATTTCACTATATATGTGTGGCGCATTCATTAGAATAGTACAATAAAAAAATATCAATGTGATATATATAGTTCAAAAAATATTTATTAAATTGGTATAATTAGATCACTTTCAATTACATGAGTCGCATGAATATAATATTTATCACACGGTGAGACTCTAGAGAAGTTTGATTTCTTGTATGCTATTAGTGGAAGTTTGTTTTGGATTGATGTTTCGTAATTTTTTTCTTCTCCATCTATGTTAGAAAAAGTTTTTCACGTTAAACTTACTGAGTGTTTTTTTCTTCATCTCATCTCTGTTCGTGCATTTTCGCTTCATGCATTTTGCTGCGTTTCTTATAGAAGAAGACTCAATTTATTTGTTGTGTTTGCCGACCGATAAAAATATGCGTGCCAACCAACAACACTGCTTCCGTCTTTGTAAGAGTTAGGTAGTATGAAAAGTGATTCTGGTATGATATAGAGATTCATTTTGGGTGTTATAATTTTTTTATTTCAAAAGATTCGGCCCCATAAAATGTTATATGTGTAGGAAACTTTTTATGATCATGTTAAACGACACATACAAACCCAACATTTATAGGATATAATCTTGAACAGTTGCACTATAGTGTTTGCTTTGCTATTTTAAGAAGGGGTTTGTTTTTCTCATATTGCATGAGAAAACAAATTCTTCCTACACTCATCATAAAAAGGTGTTATCATTTTTTTATATTTTATTTTTTTAAATAGATGGGTCTTATACTTGATGTATCTATGACATGAAATTAGAAATCTGCTATAACGTAAGATTTATTTTTCCCAACATCCCTTGCCTCTACTTCCAAATTTACGTCACCTTCCAGCGCTAGTTAGTTTCCTATCCTATGCCCCCGATTGATTCATTGAAATGACAGTAGGTTCTTATCCAGTTGCACCATAGCAACTTGACCTCTCTGGTGGCACCCTCGCGGAACGCACGAGGGATTTCAGTGTATGTAGTAATAATTAATAAAAAAAGAGGGTAGAAAACTGGTTGTGGTTGAAATAATATGAACACATTTATTAATACATGCTTCGTACCTTTATATTACTTTAATTATAATTTTCAAAATATTTATATTAATGATTTTTTAAAATTATATTATATTGATTGTTCTGCCAAATATATTTCTTCATTCAAAAACATAATTATTAAACCTTTGTATTTTGTCCTGTGTCATAATTCATCACTATTATCAACGTCCTTTTGTCCGCACCAAAGGAAGATAACCCATGTGCACCACTGGATCGCCATGGCTAATGTCGCAGGATGGCTAAGAAAAAATGATTGGAGTTGTTGAAGCTAAGGATCTACCGGAAGAGGCCTCAAAGAAAGAGTTTAGGCTTGATCTGAGAAGTGGGATCATCTTCCGTAATGTCTTTAACAAAGTTCAACCGGCCGGTTCTGTCTCCAAGTGGTCCTAACTTGGTTCAACTCTGGCTTTTTGGTTATCGTTCATTTGCTACCGTAAACTCTCCTATTGATTCTGCACTAATAGTAATGTAGCTTCGAATTATTATCATAGAAATACTGATAATAGAATAGGGAGTTAATTTTCTCAGTTTACATGAGAAAACTATCCCAGGCTACACTCATAATATATGAGTGGGGTCCACAAAAAGGTGAGAAGATAAAAAAGTCAAGATGGACCCACTCATGTATTATGAGTGTAGCATGAGATAATTTTCTCATGTAAAATGAGAAAACTATTTCCCAAAAGAATAACATCAAGTTCTCGTGAAAATGTTGTAACAACCTAAGTATTACTTTAATATTGAGTATACCAATCGACAAATAATACAGTAATGAATAAGATATCGTTCCCACGAGGATTAATGACGCCAAGTATTATTCTCACTGTTCTCTCTAATTTGGACAAATCAATTTGATATACAGAATAATTTTTGAATTAAAATAAAAAAATTGTAATTAATAATAATTTCAGAATAAGAACAAAGACGAATAAAAACGAATTAAGACTTTAATGACTAAAATTTTAGCTAGGAATTATTTTACCTCAGATCCTCCTAGAGTAGTTTAAATTAATTTTAATAATAATTCATCTAAGATATTTCAGACAATTATCTTCTAAAAATAATTAGTTAAATCTTAATGTCTTGGTAACTTTAACCCTTTACTCCAATTAGAACTCTAATGTCTCAGTGTATTCTCTCAGAATTAGCATTAAATGCAATGAATTATGAAGTCTGCAACTCAAGCAAGCTTATGTCTAGATCATGCAAGAACTGATATTTTTCTCTATGTCTATTGTGAACTCTAACCCTCAAATCCCTATAAGAGTGGTCAGTTCATATAAGGATATATAAATTTATTTAAGCTAAAACACAAATAAACTGAGACAATTTATTAAAGAAATCAAATTAAACCACAAATAGGATTCACGTCGGATCCATAATCCTAACTACAAAAAGAACTTAGCCAGATGTAGTTGGCTTAACTAAAACAAAGAAATTAAAGAATGTAAAAGAAGTCATTAAGAAGAAGGAAGTCAATGGACTTCAATCTCTCTGAACCCTTGATCTCCGGCAGATGTTCCCAAGGAATTCTCTCAATTGTTGCTCTCAAAACTCTTTAGCCCAAAAAGCTCTTCACAGCCAAAAGATACATCATAAGGGTTTGGTTTCCCTTTTTATATAATTCATCAAATCTCCAAGAAATCTTTGCATGGAATCCTCCTTCGGATACAATTTGATTCCTCTTAAAACAATCATGTGCTTCTACCGCTACTAGCGCGATTGATATAAAACTAGGTTTTGGCTCTGGCGCTCGTAGCGCCACTGTCATGCTAATAACGCGATTGTTTTCGCAATCCTTACACTTCTAACGCGAGTTTCACGCTATTAGTGTGGTAAAACAATAGCTTCAAGATCCTCTGTCCCTATTAGCGTGGTTCCCGCACTAATAGCGCATTGAAACAGGGACTCTAGGATATTCTGGCGCCATTAGCGCCAACCTAGCGCTCTTGGCACGGAAGGATTGATGTTTACTTTACTTTGCTCTCATGAATTGATCTCTTTTTCAATGAAAAATCCCTACAAAATAAAAGATTTTTAGTGAGAGTAGGTCTGAGCACGGTTTATTAACTTTATTATGAATATGAGCTTTTTTACTTCAAAATAGATTTAATTCTTGCTCTTTTAAGCCTTAAAAACATCATATGCTAGAGGCAAATCAAACAATTTCCAGATTTAAAAATTATTGTCCTCAGCAATAAACAAGATCAAACAAAGGGAAGTAAGGATTAAATCTGTGAAGAAAACACATGGAACTCAGGCATAACATTGCATAAACATTCTCAGAGATTACTATGCTAAGCATGGATGACTTCACCGCTGAGAACTTCAAATAGAACCTTTCAGTTTCAAAAAGGAAATTAGAATCTAACTTGAATACCCCTCACTAAGATATACAATACACTCAGCATTCACTCCATCAATGCAATACCATTACCATAAGCTTGATCCTATTATCAAGTTCTTAAAGATGAGGAACATAAACAACATGCATAATTTGATTAAAAAGCCTTTTCAAGGTTGTAACATGGCCTGATTTTGGGGTAGAAATATTTGGAAAGTAGCTAATTTATTGTTGACATTGAAACACATGTATTCTTTTAAGGTTTATTACAACTCAATCAATATTTTTACTACTTTTCAACTCAGAATTTTTATTGCTTTTCTACCACACTTTCCTTTCTCATTGCTGCACATATTTTCATTCTTTTTTTTTCTTGATGTTCATTTCCTTTTAATTACTTAACTTTTAATGGAAACTTCACCTTGAATTCTCTTTGATCAGTGCTCCAATCTCATTAAAGGGTAAGTCAAATGAGGGCATAAGCTAAGTGAAATTATCGAAAAATTGAACAAAGTCAGTCTAAGGCTCAAAGGGGCTAGCGGAAAAAAATCAGGCAGTTATTTTGCCAAGTGGTTGACAAGAATAAAATGCCTTTATCATTTCGATTCATGCATGCATCATAGAGAAACAAATCAAGTTCTAGATTACTACCATAGCGAGGCCTCTCTAATTTTCTTTATCACTGTTTAGGTTTAAAGCTCACAGATTGTGGCATCAAGCTAGAATCTACTTTCTAATTTCCACCTCAAGCATTGTTCAATAATTCTCAACAGGAAAATTAGAAAAACTAGCAGTCTTAACTCAGGCCATATTCCATACACTATTATGATTGTAATTCCTTATGAAATTCCACAAGATATCACATGTTCTTCCTAGAGTTTAATCAACTTGTTGACTCAGTAAGTGCATATAAATCTCGTCATGCTTTTTAAAGAGTTATTAATACTTAAAAAAAGTAAAACAAATGGATAGAAGGTTAAAATATCTCCCTTGAGTAAGAAAAAATTTCTGTTACACGTCCTCTTTGTGTGATTCCTCAATTATCTCATATGATGCGCCCAATTCCCAGATTTAGAAAATTATTGTCCCAAACAATAAACTAAACTAGTCAGAATAAGAAAGATTTTGTGCAATAAGATACACACACAGAGTTTAACATCAATAACAGAATAAGAACAGATAAATGTCAACAGAAATAACAATATCCCAATAGCCATCTTTCACGAGTAATGTGACCATCAAGATCAATATGCTTACTTCTCTCATGAAAGGAAAGATTGTGAGCTAAGTGTATTGCTGACTAGTTATCGCAATAGACCAAAGCATGTTGTGGAACAGGGACACGAATATCATCAAGAAGAAAATTCAGCCATTGAATCTCACAAGTAAGTATGGCAAGGCACGATACTCAGCCTCTGCAGAAGGCTTCCACATTGTGGTTTTCTTTTTGGACTTCCATGAGATTAAGGAGGAACCAATGAACACACAAAAACCAGTTGTGGACCTTACTGTATCAGGGAAATTTGCCCAATCCGCATCTGCAAAACCTGAAAGAGTCAAGTTATTTTCAGAGGGAAAGAAAAGTCCCTTGGTTGGGCTGCCCTTCAAATAACATAGAACACATCATGCAGTTTCAAAATGAACTCTCTTTGGGTTAGCAACAAATTAGCTTAGTTGTTAAACTTCAAATGAGATATCAGGCCAAGTGTCTGTGAGATATAGTAATCACCCAACAAGACAACGATAAACAGCTAGATCAGAGTAACGTTCTCCTTGATTCTGATGCATGCGAAGAGTTGGTTCCATAGGAGTAGTGTAGGTTTAGCTTCAAGTATACCACTGTCTTTGAGTAATTTGAGGACATATTTCCTTTTATTGAGGTCCAATCTATGCTTCAATCGTGCAATTTCAAGGCCAAAGAAAAAGGGAAGTGGCCCAAGGTCCTTAATACGAAATAAGTCATCCAAATGACGTTTGACCAAGTTAATTTCTATCATGTTGTTGCCAGCCAACACCATATTGTCAACATACACTAGCAAAACAGTAAAAGATTCATCAGTGGATTTGGTGAATAAATCATGATTAGCATAAAAATGCTTGTACCCAAGAAATTGCAGTTCTATGGTCAATCTGGCGTTCCATTGACGACTGGCTTATTTAAGCCTATAAAGTAACTTTTGGAGCTTGCAAACTTGCCCTGAAACGAGAGTAGATACCCCTTATGGAAATGACATGTACACCTATTATGAAAGATCTCCATATTGAAAGGCATTATTGATATCAAGTTGTTCAAGATGCCAATTTCGAGTGACAGCTACTGCAAGAAGAAATCTGATTGTTGTAAGCTGTGCAATTGGAAAAAAAATGTTTCAAAGTATTCAACACATTCCATTTGATTGTACCCTTTTCCCACCAAACGAGCTTTTTATCTAGCTATAGAGCCATCGGGGTTAGGTTTAATTTTGTAGACCCGTTTTGATCTAATTGGGCATTTTCCAGCAGGTAAATCCACAAAGGTCCACGTTTTATTGTGGTGAAGAGCTTCAATTTCTTTATTTATAGCATTTATCCACTCACTTCACTAAAAGGATTGTATGTAGATAGCATGTTCAATAAAATAGCTGATGCTATAACAGAATGAGGAGTATTTTCTAGAGCATTTCTCATCAAAAGGGACATAAGACAAAGGATATAAACAAGAGGATGAGGTATTGAGGGACTACATTGCAGTGACTGAAAGGTTGCTTTAGAAGTCTTGTAAGTGTTTAAGAGGCAATCAAACTCTAGTTGACTGCTTTAGAGCAACAAGTTCAGAAGTATTGGTGGAAGACACATATATATCAGTGTCTGGATGTGTTGGAACAACAACATCATCATTTTGTTTTGAAGAAGATTGACATGAGTAGGAGAGTTGTCTTGAGTATCATAAAGAGCGTCAGAATTAACACCAAGTGGCCAAGGGGAATAAACCAATGTTGTTCATAGAAAGCAACATTTCTTGAGATAAATATTTGTTTGGAGACCAAATCAAAGAGAATGTAACCCTTAACTCCATCCTTGTGTCCAATGTATGCGCATTTCCTAGTTCGAGGATCAAATTTCGAACGGCCAACCACAATAGTGGATGAATATGCAAGACACCCAAAAGCTCTTATATGGATGAGTACAAGTGGTTTTCCATAAAGAAGTTTATATCTTGATTTGTTATTTAAGACATAAGTATTAAGTCTATTTATGAGAAATATAACATGCATGATGCAGTGGGACGATAGACCTTGCAAAATCTTGCTCTGAAAGTAAAATGTCCTTGCCACATTAAGTATATATTGATGCTTCCTTTCAACTACTTTGTTTTGCTCTGGTGTTTCAACACAAGAAGTCTGATGGAGTGTACCCTTTTGATAAAAAAAGCATGTCATTAAAAATTCTGCCCCATTATCACTACGGAAAGCTTTAATGGTTACATTGAATTGGTTCTTAATAAGTGCAACAAATGTACGGATATGGCCGATGACTTATGACTTTGTTTTCGTAAGAATTCCCCAAGTAAATCGTGTTTTATCATCAACTATTGTCAAAAGAAAACAATGGATATGTATTGAGGGCACTGAGTATGGTCCCCTTATGTCAATATGCATAAGATCAAACGGTAAATGTGATGCAGTGGAACTGAGGTTGAGGTTAAAAAGAAGCCTTTTCTGTCTTGCTAAATGACAAATGTCACAAGGATCATCAACATTTTTACATTTGATAAAAGGATATTGGAGCATCATAGCTCTTATTACAATTTTTGAATAATGGCCTCAACGAAAATGCCATTTGTTGTTGATACAAGTTTTGACTGCATAACTGTTTTGGACAAAATTAGCTACTTCTTCTGTCTTCAAGTCACTTTTTTTATGGTTCATATGGCACTCTGCATGACTGCATTCCTGTTTAAAGACATAAAGGTTGTTTTCCAGCTCAATAGAACCAATCATCCTCATTGAGGGTAGCTATTGAATGGTACACACTTGATGCATAAATATGACATGAAAATTAGCTTCATGAACAAGTTTATTGACCGATATGAGATCACTGTAAACCCCTTTACATACAAAACATTTTTTTAGCTTGAGTGAATTCGAAATTATAGTTTTCCCATAATGATAAGAGTATATCTTGCTCCCATTAGGCAGAGAAATGGAAATTGTATTGATCTTTTAAATGTAACATAAACTTTCAAGAGAATGAGTGAAATGGTCTGTAGCAATATATAAAATCCACTCGACTATAATTTTACCTGATGAAGATTCAGAAACTTCAGCATTTGCATTATAAGCCTTTGTCTGCACTATGTTGCTCATATGAGTTGTTGAACTTTGTTGTTGCATCGACTGTTGTATCAGGTCCAAAATGGTTTGATACTGGTCTTTGGTGAAACTATCCCTCACTTCATCAACTTGATTAACTGAATTGGTAATTTCAGACACTTGATCTTTGTCCATCACAGTAGCAGCATTGGCTTTATGCGTAGGAATTCTTAGTTTACAGGTGGGAAGATACCCATGTTTCTCAAAGCAAGTATCTACTATGTGGTTGGTTTTGCCACAACGGGTGCATAATCTGGAAGCTTATGATCTCCCTCGTCCACTAGGAAACCCGCGGCCTCTTCCACGAGTTTTAGAACGTCCTTTGCCATAGCTATTTTTCTCTATAGAATTACAGAAAATTTTGAAAGTTTCAGTTTTAGAATTATTTTCTTCCAGCAGCACTTGCCTTTCCTATTGTGTGACTAATGAGAAAACACGATTCATATTTGGCAATGGAGTCATCAGCATGATCTGAGACCTCACATAAGTGAACTGCTCATTCAGACCCTTGAGAAATCATATGGAATAATCCCTATCTCGATTTTCATTAATCCGGGAGGAGATTGTGCAACATGTCTGAATACATATGCATGTTGGTGTAGGTTGAAGTGCTTCAAGCTCTTCCCAAAGGATCTTAAGCCCTGTATAGTAATCGGTAACATAACTATCACCTTGTTGTAGTCTGTAAATTTCATCTTGCAGATATGAAATTCTGAAGATGTCACACTATCAGAACCTTTCTTTCAAATCATCCTAATCATGAGAGGCACAGTCCATCCATAAATCGATTGGGAGATAGATTTGTAATGGAGTGATGCAACCAAGAAAGCACTCTTGTGTTACATCTCTCCCAAGCAACATATTTTGGATATGAAGTTTCTGGTGTTGATATCGCTTTATTGACAAATGGAAGTTTATACTTCAAAATTAAAACCATCTTCATAACTCTAGCCCAACTGTGATAATTTTTGCCATTCCTTGGTGTAGAAACCAACACAAGTGAAGGAGTTTCATTAGGATGCAAGTAGTATGGACTACCTGAATATGAAATATCAAGAACAGAAGCTTGATTTGGAACATTGTTCGTCACTGGAATAGGTACAGCTACAAATTCTTGGATTGGAATGGAGATCTAATTCGCCATTCTAACAGATTCAGCAAATTAAAGATTGAATGCAAAAGAGGAACGAAAGAGGAATTGAAAACCTCAAGAAGTGTTCAAGATGAATACAAAAGAGGAATTGAAATAATGAATACCAGAGTTCAAATGAGCTCTCATATCATCTTAGAATCTGGAAATGTAAATTGAATTTGGAATATGAAAAAAGTGAATGATAATTTACATGTACAATGTATATATAGTTTAGGATGGCAAAAATGAGTCAACCCATTAAAAAAATAATCAGAGCTCACAACTCGCATAAAATGAGCTGGGTTGGGTTGGCAAAAATAATCTGACAACTCGATCCAGCCTGACTCGATCCAGCTTGAAAAAAGTCGAGCCAATCCGCAGGTCAAATGGGTCAACTCGCGGGTTATCTTTTTTGTTATTTATTAAAAAATACAAAAGAATAATAAGGGGGCCATATCTGTTCAAAGAAAGTAGAAACCTAAAGGCTAAATCCCAAATGCATACGCTGCGGTCACTGTGAATCATACTTTAGTTTAATTAGACCTTGTAGCTTTTGTTTGATGAAAAAACGCAAGCACTCAAGTAATAAGTATGGATAAGTGTTATGTTTAGCATATTTAGTGGCTAATAAGTAGCGATTATATTAAGTGTTTTTCTTTGCAATAAATATCTTATATAAAATAAAAATTATTTCCTTAGCTTCCCCATCACACGTATTCGATAAGTGTGACAAAGGCTTTTTTTTTTCTCTTTTTTTTTTCGAGCAAATCCGCAAGTCAACCATAACCCAACTCGGGTCAGATTAGGTTGAGTTTTCTGACTCATTTTTTTTTTTCAAACCAACTCTAACACAACTCTTTTTTTTTTTTTTCAAATTGCAAATGAATTGAACCGAGTCAAATCGGGTTGGCCCATTTTTCAAACCCCGCATACAATGCCCACACTTGACACTAAGAAGCTGATGACAAAAAGCCCACGAGCCCCAAAATTCTAACTATCCGAAAGTTATAACAGAAAAGAAACGACTTTTGCTACTTCTAACTGGTTCCACTCCTTCAAATAAACACTTGCACATATTGAATTTTATGAAATTATAATTTTATATTTTCCAATTAAAATTAAAGAATTAGTTTCTAATTACGGTATCTTAATTTGTAACTTGATTACATCCTTATTGGTAAGTCTACCACATTATCCATATGACCAGAATCTAAATTTTAATTTGTTTGTTATAGATTTTGTTTATGGGTTTAGTGTGTGTCATTTTAAAGGATGTAAATTGTATCCTTTTAGTTTTTTTATTCTATATACTTCCAGTTGTACATAATTATAATATGAAATAAAAAATTCACTTCTCATGTCAGCTGATGTGACCGAAGAGAAAAGAAGAAAACTTTTCATATTATAACTATGTACTATCAGGAATACATTGAGTAAAAAATTAAAAAAATACAGCTTATATCCTTTTAAAGCACAAATAATTTTCTCTTTGTTTATAAACCTTATAAACTATCAATGTAAAGTAGTTTTGATTAAAAAAAAAACAACTTTTGATCCATCACAATCTTTTAAATACCTGAATTCATCAATGTCTGTTTTTTTATTATTATTATTCAGAACAAACGAACCGAATTATCAATTTAATAATTTCACCTGTGGATCAAATTACATGCCTTTTATCCTTATGCTGGCTAAAAAGAATTTCAACCAGAAAAAAAGATCACAGTTCAGCTAAAATTATTATCAGATTCAGACTCAAGAAGCTGAATTTTTTTTTGGACGAGAAAATTATCTCTCTAGCAGCTAAACAATTAATGAGTTTGATAAAACTAGGAATTATATGGCAATGAATGTAAATAGAAAACAAAAATCACTGATTAAAAGCCCTAAACACTCTACAACTAAAATATAATACGACATGCGTCAATATAGAGCTAATCATTACCATGGAGAATCTTCAGGTGATCCCTTTTTAAAATGTAACTCCTTGTACCTACTTTTTATAGTTGCATAAATATCTCATGGTCTGCCTGCTAATTCATATTGCAATATAGATTAATTGTTAGGAAATTAGATGTTAAAAATAGGAGTCAATGCAGAAGGAAGATGTATGCATCTTAGAGTTCATATTGAATATTTTTCACGCATAAATAAAACACAGATAGGGTTCGCTTTTTTCCGAAATTACTGCAGATAAGTTATTTGTAGTAAGTCCAATATGATGTCATTTTAGGCGGAAACCTAGTGTTTTTGTAATTTTAATTTATTTCAGGGTTATAATAGTCTTTTTTTTGGAAATTATAATAGTCTTTATATTTATAATTTTTTAAAATTTCAATACCAAAACGACGTCGTTTTGGAAATAAATGCAGATAACTTATCTGCATTAACTGCATAAACATTTTTTCTTTTTCTCATAAATCATAGAAAGCAACATAATATGAATGGCAATTGCATTGTAAAAAGATAATAGTCTTCTATTTGATGTAAGTTGTACAAGTTAATTTCATGTCGACAAATGCCAACCGTGAGGAGAATCATAAGCGAGCAGAGCAATAACTTAATTTCAAGGTGAGTCAGGAAGAATTCACCCAGAGATGGATAAGCTAGTGTGAAACCATAACACCAGTTCCAGTGCTTATAACCCAAGCTGCAAAATCATTAGATTGCAAATTATAATGCAGTAATTAAGAATTGTAATTTTAGAATTAATCTTCTTAAATAGCAGAAAAAAAATAGAAATTCAGATGAAGAACAAATTTGTTCACCAGCAAACAAGTTTTTAGAAATCCTGGGTAAAAGATTTATAAATATTTGCCATTATTTAAAAATAGAAAAAATAATTAATATTTATTTAGCTTGATATGACTTGTGCATATATTTAGATGTATACTTGTTTGGTTTGATTAAAATATTTTTCATTAAAATAACGACAAGAGTTGCATGTATTATGATGTATATGCACAAAGTAATCATTCTTTAATTAATATTTATTTACGGTGCATAACAAAATAATGTTAAATATTAATGCCCATAATACATGCAATACAAAATAATGTTATGCACCGTAAGTTACGAATCCGTGTATTACTTTTGCCCATAGCTCACCTAATCATTTGACTTAAAAAAGGAGACTGTGTCACACTTCATATGTCAGCCCTGATTTAGGATGGCCAATCACCATCTATTTCAATTGGATAAACCCATCATAACTTTTAACATCTTCTACAGTTAAAGAGAGTTTTTCTTGGCCCACACACGAGGGCCTTAATATGATGAAGTATATTATTAGGGAAAAAACACTTCTTCTGTTATGGGTAGAAGAGAAGAAGTGTTTTTCCTGTTGAGTCATCGTCCATCGATAGTTGTGTTTGGAGATAACTTCTCCTGCACAAAAGTTATCCATATTATTACGGGGAATGTTATATTTACAAATTTTTTATTTACAAAAATTTATAAACTGTACTAAATATGACCGATTATACTTCAATCAAGAGTGTATAACCGATCATACTTAGTGTAATTTATAAAAAAAAATTGTGAACAAATCTTTCCCCTATTATTATTAGTATTATTACTATTGGGGTCAACCCAAATTAATAGAAATTAGTAGGCAAGGTTCCACATGTTTGTTGTCAGGTTAGACAACCCTAGGTTAGTTTTGAAGGACCATCTTATTTCAATTGGATAAACCCATCAAACCCTTCTCGTCTCCAACACTTAGTTTTTCTTGGCCCACACGAGTGCCCTAATACGATGAAGTAAACTATTATCAGTAACCCACACGAGTGCCCTAATACGATGAAGTAAACTATTATCAGTATTATTATTGGGGTCAACCCACATTAATAGCAATTAGCAACAAAGGTTTCACATGTTGTTGTCCGGTTAGACAACCCTAGGTAATTTTGAAGGCACCTACCGAGGACCATCATCAATATTGGTCCCTATTCAAATATGAAAGTGTGAAAGGAAAACGGGGACTTAAACTTCAGACCATGATACAAGTTATCTTGGAACGAATATCTGCATTTTTCTTCTATTGAAACTACATAGATATGGAATGGATCATCTCATGTGAAAAAAATGATCACGTCGTTATGTTATTTGATCATAACCACTCATTTAAAAATTATACATTTTTTTTCTCTTATCTCATCATCAATGAATGTTTATGATCAAATAACATAATCACTTTTTCAAATGAGAGGATCCACACCCTATGCATATCATTATGTGGAATTTCCCCTTGGTTGGTTTAGATAAGCCCCGCCCCACCCAAAGAAATCTTGAACGATTGGAAACAAATATTACCCCATAGATCTAGGTCCTCGAAATTTAAATCTCGGGGCCCACACTGCTTGGCTTCCTCTTCTCAATTATTTATTTTCCAAACATTTTTTTCTCTTCTCCATTTCTCCTCCCATAATAAAACAACAAATTAATCTTCTTGGTCAGCATTGCAACCCGAATGCGAGATCTTAAAACCAATCGTTAGTAGTTTCTACTATTCTATCCAAGATTTCTCTTCTTCAAAATATAAAATTAAGGGACGACAAGAATAAAATTGGATTGCACAAGGAACAACGAAAAATAAGATTTCACATAGCACTATGGCAAACATATATTACAAGGTGAAACATGAAGGACATGTTCATAATTCTTTCATCTCATTCGTGGCTCTCTCTTCCCTTAAGGTCCTTTACTTCACTGGTGACGGTGATGGACACACTCAGCAGGTGTGACTGGGAACCTAGCAGTGTCAGTGCAATAGTCATAAACCATATGATTAGCCCTAACCCACATAAGCTGGTGGCTCTGGTGCAAGCTGAGCTCGGACAAAGTGGGTTCGTCCCACCAATACTTCTTATCCTCACTGCTGCTGCATCTCTTAGCATTATCTGTTGATGTCACAGGCACGGGGCACTCACAGGCATTGATTTCAAAGTCCTTATATTTGACAACAAAGGGGGCATGGCTCCAATCTGTCTTCACACGACCACCTTGAGTGGCCCAATCATCAGCATTCCATATAGAGCTATATATACCCATGGCTTGGTCTTTTGGGAAAGGAATTCCTTTGTGTTCCAGATTTGTATGCACCCTTATTGGCGTCTCATCCACTAGGAATCTGAAACATTGTAACATATTGAATATTAGAATTATAAACTTGTATTGATAAATAGTCTTTCACTTACCATACTAAAAAAATAATGTGCATGGTATATAGATTGGTAATATTATGTCTAATAACATTCATATTGTAACATGGATAATAGGTGCTTACACAACTTGGCGCTGGTTCCAAAAGATAGAGTAGTGGTGGAAATCCTTGGTGGGGTCGAACCAGAGGTCGAGTCTCTGCTCCCTGTTACCAACCCCATTCACATACACGTTGGTCTGGACCGAGTAAGGTTCCCCAGTTGTGTTACCCAAAAACTCAAAATCAAATTCGTTGTGATTTGGACCGTCTGATGACATCTACATCATAGGAATTCATCATCAACATCAGAGTCATTCAAGATACCCATCAATTATTGGGAATAGAGTCATACAGTCACTTATCAAAACGTGGCAAAAATTTGCATAGGATCATTAGGACGATCAATGTCAAAATGAAGGGATCCCATTGTAATAAAGCAAACATTGGTTAGAGGATTGAAGATGGGGACAAATATAATAAATGCAAGAATCAATTTGATGTCATCAAATTCACGGGATTAGAAGTAGTAGGTAGCTGGCAGTAAAAGCTCAGGTACTAGTCAATTCATGGATACATGTTAGAGTTGTCTGTACTGTACCACTTGAGAAAAGTTCAATGCATTGAGCTGAATACGCAAATAATTGAATAGGGACCACAGAGGCATTATCCCCATACATGAGTAATTAGTGAGTAATAATCTCCGTATGAACATAGCAAAATAGCATCATGAGCAAATAAAAAAACATATGAAGGTTAATTTTCACTTACATAGAAAGCAGTAACGGTTCCGGCAGAATCACCCTCTATAAGCTTAAGCTGGATGGTCACTTTCCCAAACATATACTTGCTCTTGGATCCAAAACCAGCACCTGCAATGTCCAAAAAAAGGCACAATTTTTGGTTAAAAATAACACAAAAGAAACAATTTTTTGCAAAGATAGGCACGCCCAAATAACATTATTATTGAATCCACTATATTAAGAATCAGATAAACAAAAAAAAGGTTCAAAATCAGACTTGATAGTACTTAAAGAGGCTTCGAAGGTAAGAAAGAATGTTATGCAAATGTCACAGCATTGTGGCTTGAAAAAACAGGAAAGTACAGAGATTGGAACCAAAGAAATCAGAAAATGGTTAATTACCGGAATAATTATCAAGTTTGAGATTGAGGAGTTCTCCTTCATGGCTGAAATGGTCCAAAGCCCAGCCAGGTTGGAAGAGTTCATCAAACTTAGCAGAAGCAACCAACCCCACCAACACAATACCCACAAACAATCTCAAAAGCCCAGACATATTTTGGTAAAAACAATAGCAGAAGTTGCAGAGAGAGAGAGAGAGAGAGAGAGAGAGAGAGAGAGGAATTTTATGGTAGTGAGTAGAGAGTGAGGGAAGTGAAGCTTCTACTCTGAAACTGAAATGCTTTCTTTGTCACAAGAGAAGCCTGATTGAGTTGGGTTTTATTTATAGCCATTTCATTCGCATGAAGGAAAAAATAATTTTAACATAAGCTACGCCATTTATTACGTGGCCTCTTTTTTATAAATCAAAATTTTTCTTTCATTTCTATCTTCTTCTTTTTTTGATTTTTCCCCCTTAGTTTCTTTTTTTTTTTCCTATTTTTTGGAGGATCACCATGGTCCCACTTCACAAAAAAATCTTCTCTTCATGGAATAAATCTTTGGTATTACTGTTGTACCAAGATTCAGTGCATCTCATCAATGAGAGCAATACGTATAAGAGGAGAAATAAGAAATTTGACAGAATAAAAATAAAATTAGCTGATATATAATATTTTCGTTGATGGAATACACTGATTCTTTGGTACAATAGTAGTACCAAATATTTATTCCTCCTCGAGAAGATTCCACCTAGTGAAGTGTGTGCCACGTCACATGCCACATCGGATTTCTAATTCCAAGAAATGGACAAAATAAAAATCTGTGTGGGGTAAAAAATGTAGCCGTTACTGTTTACCAGTGCTAGCTGGCCAAAGCTGTTCAGAGGGGGTGTGGGCCCTAAAGCTTCTGAAAGAATGATGGCAGATCTCGTACAATAGGATCCTGCCATGTGGAAGAATACAGCTGGTGGTGTTTCCTGTACAGTTGTCATCGGCTGTATCAGTTCAAAACTCTCCTGCTTTTCCTCGCAACTGTTTGATTCCCCATCCTTTTAAACATGTAGTAGTTGTTCTCGGCAAAAAAAAAAATTCTTTTTGGATTTTCCTTGCAAAATTTTATTTATTGCTTATGCTGGTTAAGAAGAATTATCTTATACAACAGGGATAATAGCGAAATTCACTTGTATGAATAGAGAGAAAAAATAAAAATGAGTTTCATATATATTTATTTTATGTGTGTAGGAATTTGATTTTTTTATGTAAAATAAAAAAAATAAAACCCTTTATTTATACAAGTTTTGCATATTGTATTATGGAAATGTTTCATTATTCAAAATAATAATAATATGCTAATTATTAATAATTTAGCGTACACGACTTACATGAATAAATAAAAAACTTACTAGAGGAGTTATGTTATACCGACATTAATACGGGACATCACACGATATTCCGACACTTTAATTCTAAAAAATATTAGATTTCAACATGTTAAGACATATTTTGATATTAAATAATATTTTTATTTTATATAATGTATATTATATTTAATATTCAATAATTTAACAAAAAAGTAAAGCTAAATTTATAATATCCATCAATTTTATAAAGAAATATAAGAAATCTCAAATATTTATATTAAACTCAATTAAATTGTAATAGTAATTCAACGAATCTAATAATTTAAACTAAAAGTGCAATACAACACAATCTTTAAATTTTTTTTTTTTATAATTCTACAACTCGTGTTGAAGTGTCGAAGATGATACTTTAAATTTTTTAAAGTGTGGTTGCGTAAGGAGTCCCTCTCCATAAGCTAATCTTGCTTGCGGTGGGAGTACAAACTTCTTTACAAAAGTGAAAAAAAAAATTAAATGAAACTAAATAATAATAATAATAAAAGTATAAAAATGTTACTTTTTATTATATTTAATAAATAAAATATCAAGTATTTAATGCAACGGAAACACTGAAAATATTTTCATGGCATGTAATATTGATAGGGTTTTATAAGAGTTATGTTTTAGGAAAAGTGATTGTGTAATATTATAGAGATTCATTTTGCGTGCCAAAGTTTTTTTTTTTTGCTGCGGGCCCCACAAAATATTGTGAGTGTAGGAAAATTTTTCTTGTCATATTAAATGATAGATGATAAACCCATATTGATATATGCGTGCGTACGAAAAAGACGAAGCTGTGCCCGTTGGTGCTTCATGAATCATGATTAAGTTTGGTAACGAGTCTACGTTAATAAATTTTTTAATTTTGAAAAATAATTTGAAACTCGATTAAATATATATTTTGTTAAATAATGTAATGAAATTACAAATAAAATCAAATATTGATATTTATTAAAATATTATTATTGTTCTCACATGCATATTCAACCAGCCTTTTAATAAATTAAACATACAAAAGTTTAAATTAACTCATTTAATAAATGTATCGAAATGTATCAAAAAATTTAATATATAATGAGGTTTACATTCATCATTTAATATGACACAAAAAATTTTCTACATATATAACATTTTGTGACCCATACTTTTTAAAAAAAATAAAAATTAAAGTGCGCAAAATGAATTTTTATAACATTACACCATTATTTTTCCTACAAAATAATTATTATAAAATCCATATTATATTGATAATAAAGTGAATTCCTAGTTTAGAAGTTCCGTTACTTTTTTACCCTTGTTCATTAATGCTTCTGGTTTCGGAGTGGGTCATGTTTATCTGCTTTGTGTCTCGTTTTTTGCTTTTGGAGACACCATTTCCAGCTGGATCATGTAAAGCGCAATTATAAAAAGGGACCATTTTCTTTATTCATTCATCAATTCCTTCTTCTAGTTAATATGCTATACTTTTTTGCCTTGAGATCTGTGCAATTTGTTTATTGGGAATATGCACATTACATATGCGTTTTTTAAATTATAATAGTGTTAACACACAGATCTATGTCAGAATGTTTTGCAATGCGCCACTAAGTTCAATACTTCAATGGAGATTAATAATTTCATTTTAAATAAAAACTGAAAGAGATCTTAACGGGAAAGGGCAAGCGGGGCTGACGGATTTGGAGAGGATTTTACCAAACCATACTTACAAGTTTTCCATCAATTTATTACGAAAATCTTTTTCCCCCTCATCACATTTTCAACCCAAACAAAAATAACAAGGGGCGTTTGACACAGGAAAAAAAAAATTACTTAAAATATGGTGGAAAGAATTTTTTGCCAGGTAAGTTAAGAAAGATATTTAATAAGCCAAAATTTTCCCAAAAAAATTGTGTGAATTTTACTGATATTGTGTTTGGATGGTTGTAAAATATTGATGGGAAAGTAAATGCAAATTACCAAAATGCCCACCATTTTGAATATTGGATTCCCCTATACAGATGCAGAAGTGAGCTGAAACATAAAATAAAAAAGTAATGATGAACAAAATCATTTTATCAGATTTATAATAAACCGATAGAAAAAAAACAAGTAAATACAAATTAGTATGTTTCCGATTGCACAAATAAAAAAAGGTTTATAATTCTCATGTTGGAGGAGAATTGAAATCTTATGTTGTAGAGATAAAAAGTATGTGGGACCCATGTGTTAGAAAAAATTATATGTAGGACCCAACTCAGCACAAAAATCGAAGAATGTGTAAAAAAATTATAATTCTCATGTTAAATGAGAATTATAAAACACATAAAAAAAATGCGCAGGGTATGTTTCCGATTGCACAAATTCACATAGTATCATTTTATTGAGATACATGTGCAGAGTAATTTTTTTTTTTTTGGATAGAATGTGAAGGGTAATTTTGTCAACCAAAATATGTTATAGCTTTTACTGCCGCATAGCAAAAAAAAACTTTTCACCCATTCAATGGCAAAATTCACATGATGGTTTATGTGTAAAACAATTAGACGTGAAAGAATTCTTTCCACACCCCTTTCAACTTTTCCTCCTACCAAACATGGTGATATAATTTTCTCTATCCTCTTTTCATGGGCAATTTTTTTTTTCTCCTACCAAATAGCCTCTAAATGTTAAATGTTTTGTTAAAGGTGAAAGGTATCACTTGAAGTAGAAGAGAGAGAGAAGGAGAGAAAGAAACGAACCTGTATGAAGACTTCAGTTTGAAGTGAAAAGCTTAAGCGTTGAATACAAAGAGATATTGTTAGATATATACATTGAGTGACTAACTACTTAGTAACAGAAGCTTCAGAATCCAAAGTGATGTGGGCTAACTGTTACACCTGAATCCGTTGAACAACCAAGTCCACAACTGAATCCGTTGGGCTTGATATGGCCTTCATCCCCCCACAAGCTGAGTGGGCTTGGACTCTAAGATCCGAAGCTTGGTCTTGAACTCTAGAAACTTGGAAGTGGACACGGCTTTGGTAAGCCCATCTGCGAGTTGGTCAACGGCAAGTACATGATGAACAGTGACCGACTTGGAGACAATTTTCTCACGGACGAAGTGTAGATCTAACTCAAAGTGTTTCGTCCGAGAGTGAAAAATGGGATTCGCAGTGAGGAGAACAGCCGAGAGATTGTCACTGTAGAGGGTTGGAGAGCGAGGAAGTGGAATACACAGTTCAGAGAGTAGGGATTTGATCCAGGTAAGTTCAGCAACGGTGGCAGCTAAGCAACGGTACTCTGCTTCGGTGCTTGAACGGTTGACGACATGCTGCTTCTTGGATGACCAGGTAATCAAGTTGGACCCAAAGAAGATGCAGTAACCACTTGTGGAGCGACGATCGTCAGGATCTGAACCCCAATCGGAGTCATAGTAGGCCGTGAGATGGAAGTTCTTTGAGGGAGTGATGGTTAATCCATGAGAAACAGTACCACGCAGGTAACGAAGTATTCTCTTCACAGCTTTCCAATGAGTATCTAATGGGTTATGCATGAACTGACACACTTTATTTACACATAAAGCAATTTCTGGTCTGGTAATGGTGGCATATTGGAGAGCACCCACTATGGATCTGTACTGAGCTGGACCTGGATGAGGGGAACCATCGTGTGAGGAAAGTTTGGTACTTGCTACCATAGGAGAGGGCATGGGCTTGCAGTCTAGCTTATTAGCTTTCTTTAGGAGATCCAAGATATACTTGGACTGACTTAGATGATAGCCTCCAGAAGCTGATTTTAGAGCTTCAATACCTAGAAAATAGTGAAGTTGTCCAAGATCCTTGAGTGCAAACGCTTGATTGAGTGACTGAATTAGGAGCTTAATAGCTGAGGAGGAAGATCCTGTTATGAGAATATCATCAACATACACTAGGACAAATATAGTAGTTGTCTTAGTTATGGAGAAGAATAAGGAGGAATCACACTTAGCAGTAGTAAAACCAAGCTGATGGAGAGTGTTGCTAAGTTTCTCAAACCAAGCTCGTGGAGCTTGTTTGAGTCCATATAGAGCCTTAGTCAATCGACAAACAAGAGTCTTATCCTGATGTACAAAACCAGGTGGTTGTTGCATAAAGACCTCTTCTTGAAGGTCACCATTCATAAAAGCATTGTTAACATCAAGTTGATGAATAGGCCAGCTCCTTGAGAGTGCTATAGTAAGGACAATGCGAATGGTAACAGGTTTTACAACAAGACTAAATGTTTCCTGATAGTCAAACCCCTCTTCTTGATGAAACCCCTTAGCTACTAATCTAGCTTTGTACTTAAGAATAGATCCATCAGGATTGTATTTTGTACGAAAAACCCATTTGCAGCCAATGGGATACCTATTAGGAGGAAGAGAAACCAATTGCCAAGTATTGTTTCGGATAAGTGCTGTGTATTCTTCTTGCATGGCTTTAAGCCAGTGTGGTTGAGAGAGGGCTTGAGAAACAGTACTGGGTTCAAGAGAGGCAGTAAAGGCTTTAGGTTTAAAGACTCCAGCTTTAGATCGAGTTGTCATAGGATGATTATTAACAGAAGCAGGAGCCAGTGGCATGGGAACTGATGCAGGAGATATGGTTGAGGTAATAGCAGTAGATACATTAGGTATGGTTGAGGTAATAGCAGTAGGTACATTAGGTATGGGTACTGGTGCAAAGGAAGTTGAGGTAGTGGGAATAGGTGTTGTGATGGTTGGTGCAACAGATGCAGACCTGCAAATAGTGTGAGAAGTAATGGGGGAACCTGCAAGAAGAGTTAGTGGCACTAACCAGAGAATCAGTAGTAGGTGTATTTAATTCAGGAAAGGATGCATTCAAATCAGTGGTAGGTGTAATTTGAGCAGTAGGTTTGATGATAATAGGGATAAAAGGAGATTGACAAATAGCATTTGTGGCAGGGTGATGTGATGCAATGAAATTGGATGGTTCTTTGTATGGAAAATCAGTTTCATCAAAGAGTACATGTCTAGCTATGAATACTTTATTTGTTGGACTTAAACACTTATAGCCTTTGTGTTTTGGACTATAACCAATGAATGTGCATTTGACAGACCTGAAATTAATTTTGTGTTTATTATAGGGTCTAAGATATGGGTAGCAAGTGCATCCAAAAGTTTTGAGAAAATTATAATCAGGAATTCTTTGAAATAATACTTCAAAGGGTGATTTATTTTGAAGGGTAGGTGTAGGTAATTGGTTTATAACAAAGGTGGCAGTAAGGAAGGCATCTTCCCAAAACTTGGTAGGTAGATTTGAGGCTGCTAGCAAAGCTAGACCAGTTTCAACAATGTGTCTGTGTTTTCTTTCAAGCTTTCCATTTTGTTGATGGGTGTAGGGACAAGTGAGTCGATGGATGATTCCTTGTTGTTGTAGTAAAGGGGTGAGTTTGAGAAATTCTTTTCCATTGTCTGTTTGGAGAGCTTTTAGTTTTGTGTTTAGTTGTAATTCTGCCATGGTTTTAAACTACTGAAAAATATCAAATGTTTGTGACCTGTTTTTCATAGGATAAATCCATGTGTAATTGGAAAAAGCATCAACAAAGATTATGTAGTATTTAGCACCAGAAGTGCTATCAACAGGAGCAGGACCCCAGGTATCAGTGAGGATAAGTTCGAGAGGTTGACTGTAAATGGTAGAAGTATTTGGTAAATGCAATTGATTCATTTTTGCCATACAACATGCACAACAAAGTTTTGGATCTGTTTTATTAACAACAGGTATATTACAGTGTTTGAGAACCATTTTTACAGTTTGAAGAGAGGCATGTGCTAGTCTAGCATGCCAAAGATCCAAAATAGAAACTTTACAAGTATGATTACAAACTGGATTGAAGGTATTTTTGAAGGAATCACAGGTATTAGAAACCCTTGAAGTGATGAGTCTGGGTGTGGTAGTATATCTTTTGACCTTTTGTAGTCCATCAAATGCATATAGTCCATTTTTAAGCTTGCCTTGGAGAAGTATCTCCTTGGTAGCCTGGGATTTAACATAGCAAGTGTTAGCATGAAATTCAAAAATAACATCATGCTCTTTGGTAAATTGAGATACACTTAGTAGATTTTTGGATAGACCATGAACATGCATCAAATTTGATAAGGAAAAGGTTAAGGGACTGATATTTGAATGTAAAAATGAATGTCCTACATTTCTGATTTTCAAGTTAGAGCCATTACCAACTTGTACAGCTTATTGACCATTGTATTTGATTTTGTTTTGCAGGTTATTTGCATCTGGTGTGAAGTGATTTGTTGCTCCTGAGTCAGGATACCAGCAAGAATCATTGGCTGAGAAGTAATCAGAGGTGCTATCATCTTCTTGTTGTTGGACACTGGTATGGTTGACTACTGCTATATTGGCTTGAAGACTGGTACTAGCATTATTGTTTTGACTGAAAGGGCTAGAAAAATTTTGGTTGAACCTTTTGTGACACTCCCAGCCAAGGTGTCCAAATTTTTCACACACTTGACACTGTGGACGGTTTGTATTGTAATTATGGTTTCTGTTTCCTCCTCCTCTTTGGTATTGAAATCGGCCTCTATTGCCAAAGTTTCTTCCTATGTTGTGATGAAAACTTCCCCTATTGCTTTGATTGAAACCTCCTCTGAATCCTCCTGAGTAGTTATTTTGTCTTTTGAACTGAAGTTGTGCAACATTTGCTTGTAAAGAATCCGTGAGATTCTTTTTATGTTTTTCCAGTCTTTGTTCTTGTGCCATGAGCAAAGCTTCAATTTCTCCTACAGTATAGGGATCAGTTCTTGAGATGACTGATGTGATGAACGAATCATAATCCTCATTTAAGCCATCTAAAATGGCATCAATGTGGTCTTCTGTAGCAACTGGTGAACCGATGGCAGCAAGTGAGTCTACAATCTTTTTGATTTGTAGCAAATATTTTGACACATCTCCTTCTTTCTTTATGTTTTTCAACTGAATCTTTAACTGTTTTATCTTTGCTCTAGTTTGGGAAGAAAAAAATTCCTCAAGTTTGTGCCAAACTTGGAATGAACTCGCACATCCAACCATACGAGTGTACAAAGTTTCTGTCATGGAAGATAGCAACCATGATAGAAGGAGCTGATCTTGTTGATTATCAAGATCTGAGTTTTGAACTACATTACCAGCAGTATTCTCAATTGTTTCATTACTGCCAGCACTTCCAGCATTCTGCGGAACAGGTACTGATTCTTGAAGTTCTTTATTGATGAATCTTGTCAAATTATAGCCTTTGATTGTTGCTAATGCCTGTTGTTTCCAAGGCAGGAAATTGTTCTCATCCAGCTTAAAGGAGACTGGATTGGAGAAGGTGTGAACTGAGTTTTGCTGCAAGCGATTTGTGGTGATGGTCTCCATGGATCAGTTTTAGCTCTGATACCATGAAAGGTATCAGTTGAAGTAGAAGAGAGAGAGAGAAAGAAACGAATCTGTATGAAGACTTCAGTTTGAAGTGAAAAGCTTAAGCATTGAATACAAAGAGATATTATTAGATATATACATTGAGTGACTAACTACTTAGTAACAGAAGCTGTTAGAATCCAAAGTGATGTGGGCCAACTGTTACACCCGAATCCGTTGAACAACCAAGTCCACAACTGAATCCGTTGGGCTTGATATGGCCTTCAAAAGGTAAATTTATTTCTTATATATATAAAAATATGTGATTTTATATATTTTTTTTTCTGTTCATATAATTTCACATAAATTTTATATATATATATATATATATATATATATATATATATATATATATATATATGAGTTTTATAAGAGTTATGTTGTAAGAAAAGTGATTGTGTTATGTTATAGAGATTCGTTTTGTGTGCTGGAGTTTTTTTTTTATTTTGTTGCGGCCCCACAAAATATTGTGTAGGAAAATTTTTATGGTCATGTTAAATGATAGATGATAAACCCTATATATATTGAAAGATAAATTTATTTTTTATAATATGAAGAATATTATATTTATATAATAAATTTATTTCTTATAATATAAAATAATTTTATCTCTTACATACGTAAAATTATACGAATCGATCCTGAGGACATATAAAAGGAATATAAAAAAAATACAACATGAATCATATTCGCTTACATTTACCATCTCATACTTTAAATTCATATAATAAATAGGGAATTAATTTTCTTATGTTACATAAAAAATTATTATTTCCTACCCTCACATTTTTCAAATAAGTCCCACAAATTTTTTTTTCTCATCTTCAACTTTTTTTTATCTCCCATCTTTTTTTGAACATGAGATAATTCTTCTTTTATGCAACATAAGAGAAGTATTACCCTAATAAATATAAAACTATGTCTTTATTTTTACCATCTTTTACTTTTACCCTCTAGCAAACTCGACGGATGGGGTTATCAGTAAATGCAACTATTTCTTCTGAGGGGTGTTTGGTAGGTGTGTTTTTTTTAAAATCCTGGAAAAGTCTTGGTGGGATTGTAATATATCTATGTTTGGTAGAAGAAAAACAATTTTTTTCCCAAGAATCTTATTTACCCATAAATTCGTTTGTAGTGCAAATTGTTAGCCCAAATACCATATACAAATACCACAAAAAGGGAAGTATTCCTAGAATCTGGTTTGTATGGAAAATTAAACAAAAAATTTGGGACTTTTTTACCCTTTCTTCTTACCGGCCAGAGCAAGCTAATTTCATGAGTTTTCTTTGCTTTGTTTATCCACCCTTCAGATTTATTATAAAATCATTGTTGCTTGTGCGTTCATTCTGCCATTTTGGTTGTTATAATACTGGATTCATGTGCATTTTCCGTTTGGAAAAAATAAGATTTTAGAACCCGCTACACAATGACGAACGCGTCTGAGACAGTGAGGGAGCTAATATATTGTGAAACACAAAAACGATATGAAACACAAAAATGATATATTATGAAATCGGGAGACACTGAGGGACCTGATAAAGTTAATGATGAGCTTAGCTTTCTGAGCATGAATATTAAAAACGTCCCCTCAAAGTTATTTTTGTAAATTCTAATGAGATACCCAGTAATATTTTACTTTTAACCAAACATTGTATTTAGAAAATCAACCCAATATTCCCATTAATATTTTGACCAACCAAACAACTTTTTGGTAACATTCCCAATAAACCTATTTTTTTAGTATATTCCCAAAAATCAAGATTCGTGGGTAAAAAATTATTTCTCCTGTACCAAACGCCCCCTGAGAGTTTCTTTTCAGGAAAAAATGTGCATCATTTTGAAGACATAAAATTATGTCAATTTAAGTAAGAGAAAGAGATTAATCATAAAAAAGAAAATGGATGGGAAATTTTTTAAATGTGTGGGTTTCACCTCTTTGTAAGAGTGAAAGAACATAAGATATGACATTTAAAATGGGGAAAAATATTTGTGCAATTAATGCAAATAAGTTATCTGCATTTATTCCCAAAATCAGAATGACGTCGTTTCGGTATTGAAATCTTAAAAAATTATAAATATAAAGACTATTATAACTCTGAAATAAATTAAAACTATAAAAATACCATGATTTTCGCCCCAAGAAGACGTTGTATTGGATTTACTGCAGATAACTTATACATAGTAGCTTCAGAAAAAACGAATCCTTTAAAATGACATACTTTTTTCCTTCTTTTTATTTTGCCAAACATTAAAATTTCCTCTCAGTTTGAGAACGACTGAACGAGTAGATGTACATCATAAATTTATTTCTAATTAAATGATAGTAGTTTAATTGGTTATAAATATTTTTAATTAAATGATAGTAACTCAATTAGTGTAGAAGAGATGAAGATATAAGGATGAAAATATGTATTCAATCTTTTTCGATACCATATTTAAGAGAAATTTAAATTCTTAATTCTGGATCAACCTCAAATAGAATTATCTCCTATTAAATATGTTATGGTTTATAAAAAAAAAAAAAAATCTAAATTTTTAAAAAGAAAATTCTAACTGCTCCGTACTAGGAAATATTATCTGGCTTTGTTTTGGCCGTATTATACAATAATTGTACGGTTCCTAGTTTGGTCCCTCTCTACAAGGTAGAAAGACGGGGTCGCGCAAATCCAGAAAGTATAATTGTCACTTTACTAGTAATAATATGTTGAAAAGTTAAAGTAAAAAACTGAAAAGTTTCTTGCAGTGTAGTTGAAAAAAAAAATCAGCAAACACGCATAAGATATTTTCTGCGCGTGCAATTATCCGGTACACCTTACGGTTGAGAAGGACATGATAGAAGATCAGTTTCACAAAATCAATAATTTAAATGAACAAGACGTTAGGAATAATTTAACAATCAAACAAAAGATTTTTTTTTTTTGGAAAACAATAAGCGTAACATCTTTCAAATAATTTTATTTTCATAATCCATATTAATTTCTAGTCACTATTCTTATAATTTTTTAAATTAAGGAATAATAACTAAATCTTTTTGGAAAAATTTGCCCAATTTTTTTATAATTTGCACATGATTTTTTGAGGTGTGAGTGGGATTGGCAACTCAAAATTCAAAGTACCAATAGCCATTCAATTGCATTGATGGTTTCTTGTAGCAGATTGGCGATCAGAAGGTAGATAGAATTATAATTATCAGTAAAATCACCGTGATGTAATGCTACCAGAGAGGGGGGCGGGGGGGTTTCTTTTGAAGCAATGCAATCAATAGAAAATTTCAGAAACACTTTAAAGCAATTTCTGTGAGATGAGGGTGAGCAGGCCAGATTTACACGTAAAAAATGGGCTGTTTTTGTTTTTTTGTGCAGAATGATGATGATAAGAACTTAAAGTGAATGAAGTTGCCAGCTATATTACTTCTTTATTCTCTTTTCTTTTTTTATTTTTTTTGAAAGCGACAACGTCCCTTTTACTTCGAAATAAATTAACCTTTATAATAGGATATATAGAGTTATATTTATCTTATTCAACATGAGATAACTCATTTTCCTACACACCTAATAAAGGTGGATCCTATTTTTTTTATTTTTTTCTCCAATCATTTGTGGGTCCCTCTTATTATTTTATTTCACCAACGTAGGATACATTATCTACATCAACATAAGAAAAATATTTCTTTAGGATATATTAAAGATAATTTTACATTATAAATTAAACAATGCTTACACATTTACCAAAGTTTACAAGAATGAAATTAAAGTATAACACATCTAAACATGTGTTATTGTCTGAGAACGAATTCTCTTTTTACATGCATGAAAATATAGATGCAAAATTTTTGTAAGATCACATCATATAAAATTTTAGGGAAAAATGTTCCGATGTTATTTTAAATAATTTTATCTAATGTTCATTGGAACGACATCGTTTTGGGTTGAAAAATAAAAAAATTAGAATATAAAAACTATTATAATCCTGAAATAAATTAAAATTATAAAAATATCATGATTTTTTTCCCAAAATAATATCATTTTGATGAATATTAGATAAAATTATTTAGAGTAACATCTTAAAAAAACAAACCCAAAATTTTAACATGAAAAAATTTATTGTATTGTAACAATTTAGTGGTCTTTGCTGGGTGAGATTCCAGGGTGATACTGAGCGGTCTTCTGATTAACAACAATTGTGGTGGTGATTCTCGTGACGCGTGCTTTAGGGACGGAAAAAGCTTACTATAGAAAAATAATATTATTATGTAATAAGTATATGTTTTTTAAGTATAAAAGGCAACGTCGTTGCACGTGATTCTTACGTCTGCTTGGATCTTCTGTTCAATATAATGTCGTGGAATTTGGTGCCATGATCTGGTTCCCTCTCCAATCTCAGTCACGGACACAAATGGAATGGGAAGTGGCAAGCAAGTGGCCAAGCAAGATTTTTGGCGGTTGTCTCTTGTCTTCTCTATGTTATAGTCTTCTATATATATTCGAAGGAAGATTTATACCATATTATTTAAAGGAAAATGCTGTATTTAAAAAAAATTATTTATAAATTATAATTATGTATTTTCGGAAATAACCTACCCCTTAATTGAAATATCAATTTTAATCTGATATTTGTAAATTATTCATATACTTATGTAGCTCTGAAATTAAGCTTGAATAATAATAATATTGAAGCTCAAATCTACAACACTCGCTTTGTTGCAATATGTGAAATCAATATATGCTTAAATGTGCTGCCAAGTGATAATAATTATTACAATATGTGGTTAATCGTAACTTCTCGAGAGAATAGAAAAACTCAAACCTAAAATCAGATTATTTTAATAGTTAGGATTTATTTCATATGTTGATATATCTATTAGTATTTATTTGATATATATATATATATATATATATGGGAGGATACGTTTATAAATTTTTTTATAAATTTTTGTATATTACGCTATATACTTTCTGGAGAACATAGTGTTCTTTGTAAAAATTTGTAAACAAAAAGTTTATAAATATAACCCTTACTATATATATATGAGATATATATATAAAAAAAGATCAACGGCTCTGATTTGTAAGCATGTGACACCATTGATCTAACTACTTTCAGATGATGTGTCAAATTTTAAATATATATATAAGGTAGGATCCTTTGACATAGAGTCGTTAGATAAAAAAAGATCAACGACTCTGATTTGTAAGCATGTGACACCATTGATCTTTTTTGATCAAACGGCTCTCATCTGTTTTTGACAACGATGTCAAAGGATACCTATATATATATATATATATATATATATATATATATATATATATATATATATATATATAATTTCCACTTTCCGTTTGATAAGCAAGCATTCTTTTATTCGAGTCTTTTTAAGCCCACAGTTACCCTAACCAAGACTTTATGGAATTTCAAAGATTGGAATGGAGAAAAAATTGGGCCTACTCCAATACATGTGATCTATTCCATCTCATCAAAACCTGGTAGCTTCACCTCTGCCGCAGGAGATTTCTGTAAATTCCACCCTATGAAAAGTCTTACTTTCTCGAGTGTAAGAATAAGCAGGCTTTGTGCGTAGTTAAGTGCGTATGAAGGTATCAAATGGAGCAAGAGCATAATAAAATGGTAAAATTATAATTGGATCAAATAAGATAACATCATATAAGCCACATCACATAATAATGATTTATACTAAAATTTGGAAAGGGGCCGCGCGAACGCAGGTCCCACTTCCACAATGGAGGTCACCAACCTATCTTATGGGTCTCCTTGATCATCCATTCACCCCGTCCAGTAAGTATGATTCAAGGTTGCTACTCTCTTCTATTTAAATGCGTACTAGTGAAGTATCCCAGAAAATTATAATAAATGCATGGATATTCCTAGAATATTATATAGTACTTGTAAAACAAGTTTTAGGCAAAATAATGAGAACTATGCCAGATACTGGCTATAGAAAAGCACGTACCGGAAAGGTGTTCCGAAAAATAAAATAAAAATATGATAAATCTTATAAAAATGAGTAGGTTAAGATTCCAAAGTTTGGGATTAAAATACTAAGCGTATCAATTAGCGCTAATACAATGCGATTAAGTGTAAACCGGGTATGTATATGACTTTTGCACAAAACCCTAGGCATTCTGTTATTGCTCTACGTGGCGTGGATGGGAGGCTGACCACCTTCAGCTATTGCTCTTCATTCATGAACTTGAGCTTCATGCACCTTTGTGAGTCAAGAAAGCATCTTTTCCCTTTGATTCCTTCACACTAAACCTTGTAAACACCTAGGGGTTGTTGGTGAGAAGAGTGAGGAGCCTTGTTGTTGAGTATAACTTCTGGTTTGTTGGGTTTTGTGGACTGAGTTGGTGGGTTCTCCTTGGTTGGAGCTTTGCCTTGGTTGTGGGAGCTTCAAGTGGTGATCTTTGTGAAGAAATGACTCACCTTGAAGTGCATTTTCGTTCTCCCTCAAAGTCAGAACCTTGGGAGCTTGTTGGTGAGCTCCAAGAGCGACCTTTCTCTGTTTTAAGCCTTGGGGTAAGTTGTCCAACCCATGATCATGAGTTTTAATGCTTTAAAGATGAAGTCTTGGTATGTTATTGGATTAAACAAGTAACCAACCTTAACATGAACCTAAAAGTGAATAAAGATGCATGCTTGGACGTTAGAATGGGTTAAAAACCCAACTTTGGAAAGATATCTTCGCGAAATGCAGAAACTGCAATCTATCGCGAAATATCCAGATATGATATCCGGATATGGGGTCTTTTGATATCCAGATATCGATATCTGGATATGGCCCCGACATATATCCGGATATTATGGGTTTTCGATGAACAGTAAGGTACTGTTCATACAGATGTGAGTTATGGGTTTGTGGACCATATATGGATGGAGTTGAACTTCTGTAAATACTTAACTAAGTCAGAATCAAGAGATTAAGGGCTTGTGGCTTGATGGGAAACCTTAAGACGTAAAACGTAAAGGATAGACGTAGTCTTTATGTTATGCTTATAAGCAATGTTTATTGATTTATTGCTGGTCTAAATCAGATTGTGATTCTGCTATGTTTGGACCTTGAGTTGTGTGGACTCTTGGCATTAGATTGTTAGCTTGCAAGGTAAGCTTTCGTGTCCTCGGCTTTGCCATTGATTGGTTCCACCATTTCCCATGGGGGGATGGTTTATATGCATGATGTGTTTTCATGTACTATTTATGAAATGCTAACGAGTTGTTAAGTGCAATCTCTTATAATATGTATGTGGTGTTACGCCACAGGAGGCCAAGGGGTGGTCCTGTGGGCGAGTACAACAATAGCTAGTACTGTGTGGGTTTAGATGGATTCCTACACTTCTCTGATCAGTAGAATTGTTATAACACACATGACATGATTATCTGCTACATTGCACTATTTTGGAACTGATATTGAATAAATGCTTTTGAACTTATATTTGCACATGTAAGTGAGCTTGGGGTGGAAGATTCTTGAGAACCCCTTATTTTACTGAGATTTCTTGTTTAGAGATCTCATCCCACGTTTGGGGACACTTAATTCAGGTTTAGGTAATTTGGGGGGCTGATGCCTCTGACGGCAGGAGGCCGGAGCTTAGTTAATTATATACTTGTTGTATGCTGACATGACTAGATATTGGATGCTGTTTATGTTTTCTGTCATTATTATGATAATTGAGTTGAGACTGCTGTTGGGGCCTTGTTGCCTTATTTGGTGAGCATGAGAATTGTCCATACCACATTGGTTTGACTTTATGCTTTTAGGCTTCAATTGTGTAATGTATCAGGATATTGTCCGGACTACGTGTTATAGATTTGTGACTTTAGATACTCATTGTTATTTTATATCATGAGGTATTTCAGTTAGTTGTCTTGCAATTTACATACAAGCAATGTTTTTATGAAAATGAATTAAGTAATTCAACTTGGTAATGATAATGACGTCATAATTGAAAAGAAAAAGATATTCCGCAAATTTTAATTAAGCGTGGTTTAATACGATGACATGTTAACAAACCGGGTTAACACGAGGTGTTACATTTCTCGCTGCAAATACTCGCTACAACGAGTTATTTTCGCGAGATAATGGTTGTAGCTTGCTGCTCAGCTCGCCACAATGGGTACTTAGCGAGCATACACGATTTTTTTCTCTATTTTCTGGTTCATTATTCCAAATAGATTTCTCTCGCCTTTGAAAAATCTCTCTCTCCCTCTCTATATAAAAATTCTTCAAAAAATAAAATGTTATTCCTGAAGAACAAAATCAATCATTGTGAGAATCCTTGATCCTTGAGTGTGTGTGAGTGTTTAATCATCTTCCTTCCAAAAATCCCCAAATCTTCATCAATAATCTTCATCTCTTGAACCCTAAATCATTTGTACCATTGTTGATGAGTTTCTTGATAGATTTTTGTGTCAAGCTTGTGTAATTTGGAGTGATGTTCATTGCTCTACAAGATTGAAGGATTGGAAGCATTTGAATCAACACTCTTGGAACCAAAGTTGAAGAACCCTAACTTCATTTCTCTATTTTTGGGTTTTGAAAATTTGTAGTTCTTTGATGCAAAGATGTTGTGGCTTCATTGTGGTACACTCTTAACAATTCAAATCCTCTTGCTATTTGTTTTTTGATTTGTAGATTCATTATGAAATCATAAGGTATTGTGGTTAATTGTTTTGAATATGAACTTAAATTTGTGATTCTCATTGTGAAAAATTCTAAATAATTCAATTTCTTTGTTAGCATTGATTTGAAAACTATTCTGAAATTTTGATGTTGCATTGCAATTTTGATTTCGTGAATTAATTGTGATATATTGCTGAAAATCAGAATTATGATTTGTATATAGTTACTTTTAGGAATCTTGATTAAGAGTCTCAAATCTAATTTTATATTTTTATTATGGAATTCTCTATTTAAATCATATTTTCGTATTGTTCATTGATTAGAGACTTAATCTTGATACATCCAAGTTCCTTGATACTGAAATTTTCGAGATTGTGATACATATATTTTTGTTCTAATTTTCTGCATATATCATATCATCTTGGAGCTTGATTTTTGTGCCTTAATTGATATATCCAGTGTGATAGGATATTGCATTTTCTGTTTTACGAAAAATCTAAAAATATGTTTGGTGTTGTAAAAGTGAGGTAGTTGTGTATGGTAAATCTGTTCTAGGTTTGTGTGAGGTGCAACCGAGTGGGTTATTGATCTTTGCTTGGCTTGAGAGTGTGTCGCAAAGCCTGGAGCCTCAAGAATCCAGTAAAAAGTATGGAGTTCTTGTGTGAGGGGAGTAGGTGAACTCCTAAGTTCGGCTTGAGAGAATTCTCTGAGCTTGGAGCAATATAGGCACTAGGAAGGTTTTAGATATTTTGATTAATTGCTTATGAGACGTGTGTTTGTAAAACACTATTTTTGTGATTAATAAAATATCTATCTATTGCTTATTCAGTAAGGGTTGTGAACCAGGATATATCGTGTGTCTTTTGTCTCTCTACCTTAAATTCTGAATTTTCAGTTTTGTGACTTAAAGCAACACTGATTTTTGATTTATTAGTGCTATAGCAATTTTCTGTTTGTTATATTGTCTATAGTTGTTTCCTCCTATACACGGACACGACGTTTTTTGTAAAACTTGTGTGTCGGACACATGCCAACACGGACACGCTCGGACACATTTTTTGGACATACAGTCAACTTTTTCGGACACGCGGTCAACGCTCGGTCACTTTTTTTTTAATCTTAATTTTATTTTTTAATTAAATATAAAAGAAAAAATTTATAAATTAATTTTTTTCTATTATGAAATTTGACATGAAAATTAAAAAAGTATGAAAAATTATTTAATCTATATTTATGTTATGAAATTTAAATATTTGATTGGTGATATGACTTATTATGAAATTTGACATGTATTAAATATAAAATATTATATTATAGAAAAATTATTTATATCTATATTTATGTTAATCAAATTTAAATATTCTGATTGGTGAAAAACTTTTTAACATTTTCTCTCCTATATGGTGATTAAATATAAATTATATTATATATATATATTAAAAATTTTATTTAATATTAAAACGTGTCTCAACGTGTCGAAATATGACATTTTTTAGAATTAACGTGTCAGCGTGTCGTGTCGTGTCCCGTGTCCCGTGTCCGTGTCCGTGCATCATAGGTTGTTTATGTCATATTGAAAAGTGATGTAAATTTTCTGAGTTCATAAAAAGTGCTAGAGCAGGTTTAATAATTTTGTTTTCTAATTTCCTACATTAAAGTGTTATAGAAATTAATTGTTTACATTTTATGTAAGAAACTATGGTATGTTTTCTATTGATATACATCAAATAGAAATTAATAAGGTATATAGGGATCTAAGGTAAAATTAGTAAAAGTATCTTAATTGTGTGATTGTTTATCTAAATTGAATTAGTAAAATAAATTTGGATCATCAATCTAATTGTGTTGGTGTGGTGATTGAAGTGTTAAGTTGAAATTTGTCTAGGCATTTCAATTTTAAAGATCTAGCAAAAAATTTTTAAAAATTTTGAGAACACCTATCCAGCCTTCTAGGTGTTCCTTAACATCCTCATGTGAAGAAGCAACTTGCCCAACATTTTATTGGCAGTCCTGTTCCATTCACACAAGCCAGAATTTTGGAAGGAATTATTCATATTGAAGGTCAAGAGAAAGCATTTTGTTAAATTCATGGAATCCAACAATGTGTTTGCCGCTAAAGACTCAAAACGGTTTGACTTAATCTGCCCATTGTATTTGTGACCATCAAAAATAGAATCTTCCCAACCATAGCATAACTCTATTATAATTTATATATGAAGGTAGAACCAGAGCTCCTGATATATCACAAGAGACACGCCTATGCCTAGATGTGTTATTTTATTGCCTTGAAACAAAGGAGCATCCAAAGTTTTTGCTGATGGGTAAATTTGGTGCCCTGCACTGCACCTGTTGTGGTCCCCCTCAATTCTCAGTCCCAGACTCAAATGGAATGGGAAGTAACAAGTAATTGGCCAACCAAGATTTTTGGCGGTTATCTCTTGTCTTCTTTGTACGGCTTGCCAGCTTTGGCTTGGCCTCTGCTTCACATTCATCTGCTATAGTCTTCTATATACCAGAAACCATATTATCTAAATATCAATTTTTTCTGATACTTATAAATTACTTAAATACTTATGTAGCTCTAGAATTAAGCTTGATTAATAATATTCAAACTCATTAATCTACAACACTCTCTTTGCTGCAATTTGTGAAGTCAATAAATGCTTAAGGGCTCGTTGCCAAGTGATACCTACAACTATGCTTATGGAAACATTCATTATTTCCAAATTTTTTTTTGGCTATTCATTATTTTCCATTTTTTTCGAGATATTCCAATCAGTTTATCGCTTCACGATTAATCCGATTCGGGACGGGTTCTAGGATTAAGACTTTAAATTCCTCCCAAAAATGACTAAAAAGGATCAAACACATACTCTCATCCCGTATGCTCAGTTTTCTAACGTCAACTAAGTTACCATTTTATTTGTGTTTTTTTAAGCCCACAGTTTAGGCAATAAGATTTTATGGAGTTTCAAAGATTGGGCCTATCCATAACATTTAATCTATGGCCCAAATACCTGGTCAGCCCAGCTCTATCATTCTATTTATGATTTGAAGAGGAGGTTGGGTGCATGGGTTGGATCCATGAGGATTCCAGATTTAGGGTTATCCGAGGCCATTTATCAAAGTAATTTAATTCCTTTCATTTTATTTAAACTAACATGTTTTCACTCTTTATTGAGATGGATTCATCCAAAATAAGTCTTCTGCCTAAACCCATATATATTACAACAATTAGGTTTCTCTAGTTTGAACCAAAACACAACTGTTTTTGGAAATCGATCATGTGATGTGAGAAAAAACATGACATGTTCATGTGAGAAGATCACAACCATACAAAGTTAAATCAATGGTTATGATTTTGTAACTATTTATTTTACTAATTTTTCTCTCTCCTCTTTTATTACCATTGATCCACATTTGTATAGTTATGATTTCCCACTTTACCATATCATTTCATTGGAGGATTCGGATATACTGTTATTGGCGTATTTTTACGGTTAAGGCAGAGATTCATCACCCCAACAAAATTTTGAAAATACATGGATACATATAGCAAAAAATAATGGAATCCTAAACGTGCCCCACAAATACGAGACATATAGCACAAAATTTGTATCTTTCATTTCAATAACTAGCAGAGGGTGTAAAGAGCAATGTTCCCACATGATCGTCAACTGTAAAAGTGCTTTTATCATCTCCATGCTGATATATGACTTGAGCAGTTCTAGCCATGTTAAGAGAAGCTTTCCCAATTGACACAGGCAGAGCGGATTTGGACATGGCAAGACCATTGAGTTCTGGCCACAAGTTCCCTATAAACCTCCTTATATGTTTCCTGGCTTCATTTTCATCTGAAATATTATTTTCTCTCATGTGGCACTGTATGCTGCAAGCATTATCCCCTCTTTCTTGTTCCTCCTGAACATTAACCATAAAACAATTTCTCATCACAAAGAGTTTCCTGTTCTAATGTATTAATAATCCAATTATTTTTTTATTTAACGGGTGACCCCACCCATTTTGGTAACATTAATCCACTTAATCACATAGAATGCGAAATATTTTTTTGTCTGTTAGTGTAAAAAAATCAATTAAACCCAAAAACTTAAGTTATTGGGTGAGGTTATTTTAGGAATTATGCTAGTATCGAAATCAGGTCAGTTAGATGTAAATCTATTCATAACTAGAGATAAGAGATGTGTTGAGATATATAGTCCCATATTGGTTGGATGAACAACTAATGTGGAGTTTATAAGGTTTTGGGCACTCCCACCCTTTGAGCTAGCTTTTGGGGTGTATGCAATGTTCTCTACGAGATGTGTAAGTAAAAGTATAAATTGTTAATATAATGATTTGGGCACTCCCACCCTTTGAGCTAGTTTTTGGGGGTGTATGCAATGTTCTCTACGAGATGTGTAAGTAAAAGTATAAATTGTTAATATAGTGAGATACCCTTGAGGTTCCTAAGTCGTCCCAAAGCCGAAGAATTTCACCAGAGCAAGAGAAGAGCCTAGGATATGGCTTCATCGTTGATATGGTTTCCTTTGAGAGACAATCCCCAATGAGGAAAGTTGCATGCACCAAGGCCATGTATGATCCTGAAGAAATCACCCCATTATCCAAATATTCCCTAAAAGTTGGCGTGTATCCGTTGTTGAACCATTTGGCTTCTTCTAGAAATGCTTCAAATATGTCAATCCACTGCACCAATAAGCACTTGTTTTTCATTAACCTCTTACTCTTAGCTATAGTTCCTTATGTTTTTCAATTTGGTAGGATACTCTTACCGTTCTTTTCAAGTAATCAACAACGGTTAACTCGTGCCTTTTTTGAATTCTGTACGCAATTTCATGGGTGGTGTTATACAATGCCATATAGCATATCTTCATATATTCAGGTAGCTGCTCCATCGCATCAAGATCCCACCTATAAATAAAAATAGTTTCACATTTTGATTTTTAGTGTCAAAATAAAATCCCTTAGTTAAGTTTGATACACAAAAAATCTAGAAGTAGACCTTTTGATTGCCTTGGTGAAAAGAACAAGTTCATCTAATGTACCATAAGTATCAAAGATATCATCCATAACTAGCAAAATGCATATGGTTTTTGTAAGTTCAATGCGGCAAAATGAATAATGTGGTTCTGGAAAAACTCCCACTGTCCATAGGAAGCACTCTGATGGTCTATCTCTGCCGAAACCAAGTCTGTCAACAAGTCCCAATTCTTTCCACCACCTAAACAAAACAAAGAAACTGTCACAACTTCACAAGCAACATTTCAAAGCATATTTGCTTTAGATATTATAATGGGAAAAAAAAAAGTTAGGGTGTGCTTGGTGGGAATCAATGTGGGAAAACATAATTTGAAAATTTAAGTAAAAGTTCACGGAGAAGGATAATGTAACAACCAAGCTGTGTTACTACCAATCAATCTCACCGTTAGATCGATTATGTTGATCCAACGGTTATATTTATTTCCATCTTTGTATGGTTATGATTCCTCAAATTTAAAGTGAAAGAATTAAATATGGGAAATCATAACCATATAAAGGTGGAAATAAATATAAAGTATTAAATTCGGTAAAACATGACCATAAAAAAATGGAAATAAATATAACCGTTGGATCAACATAATCGATCGAACGGTGAGATGGATTAGTAGTAACACAACTTGGTTGTTACAATATCCTTCCCCAAAGCTCACAATATATTTGGACATACATACCAAGCACACTCATAGTTCCATTCTTTGTTATGGTCATAACTGCACCATAAATTGGTGACAAAATTCACAAAAAAATTGCCTAAACATGAAGACAAACTCTTGTTTTTAAGTTAATTATGAAAATAATATAAAATTCAGCCATCACAATTGAAGTCTTAAAAATTAAATTAAGGCCAACTCTAAGTGCGTCACACAAAGTTACCTTGAGATCTCTGCTAATTCTCCTTGGTGAAGCAACTGAACCATGTCAAAGTCTAACTTTGTCAATTCAAGAAGAGCTGGTATTTTGCTGCTTGACTGGCTATATTCGTCCATGTAGTTTTTAGCTTCTAATCTGGCCATTCTTAGGTGCCTTGGAAGTGTTAAGGCTCTGGAAACGAGCCTTCCTACTTCAGGGGCAAGGTATGGGATTGAATTATGGAGATGAGCCCTTGTGAAGTTCATGGCATGCTGCAGTACTTCTTCACCTTCTGCCCCTAAATATGATGCCTCAAACAGGCTTAACATACCCCTAGTGTCTCTGCTGATTGATTCCTTGAAATTCCCACTCTTGTCCAAAAATTTCTCGAAAACGTCTACACTTAATCAACATTTAATCAAATTAATAAGTACCCTTAGCAACACTTGGTAAGATACCTATACAAAGCTAAATAAATGAGGATATAATACATTAACACATGAGTGTAAATAATAAAGTTTTAGGTTTTAACAGAAAGCGAGTACGGTGACTTGTATCAAGTATCAATTCACTTAAAAAGTTTAAATTAGGTGAACACTAAAATTTTAACTTTTTTATTAGAGGAACAATAACATGTTCACTCTAATAATATGAAAGAGAAAGATACAAAAACAATAACAATTATACATACATACCAATGATACCATTATTTGTGTAACATTTATAAAACTTTCTCATAATATTTGCAAGGACATACTAATGCAAATAAATGTACCAGAACAAGTAGGCCAGGAATTATGCCTCAGCAAGCGGAAATGCAGGGCAGTGGCATAGAGGTCATGAGAGGTGTCCCAATCCCACAACCTTCCAAGCACTGAATTGATCTCTTCTTCGACATGATGCCCAATTCCAAGCCTTTGGATGCTGTCAATCATTTCCAATGTTTCCAGTGGATCACTCGACTTTAGCAATGCCTCTTGGCTTCTTCTTTTAACTTGCTCCAAACTTTTCGTCCTATGATCAGTTTGGAAAGGTGCCAACTAAAACCAACATCAAGAAACCAAATAAATGACAAGTGCTAAATTGATTTCCTGAAGAAAAAAAACATAGTATCAAATTGCACTACGCTTGTGTCTACGCGCACGTAAATATGAATATGATTAAAAACTTATGCGTTTCATCTTTTAGAAAGTGCTTTTGTGATATAGTTTCCGTTAGAACTTTAAAAAAAATAAAAATAATTATACATTTTTTTTATTTTTCAAAAAACGTAAACAGATTTTTTTTCTTTTAAATACATTGGGCCTTGAACCTTGTTTAAACAAGGTCGTCTTAGAACAAAAATCAAGATATTTTTGTAATTATAATTTATTTCAGTTTATGATAATGTTCTAAATAATTATTATAAAAAAGTTTAATTAGAAAAAAAAAACAGAAACAAACTACACATGAATTTAATTATTCCACATCATTCCTAAGTTTTGAAGATCTTACGTGCCGAGATTTGTTAAGACTTAAGAGGATATATCATCATTCATAAGGATATTCATGATAGAGAAAATATTGTTTAAAGCTACCTTGTCATGAAAAGCAACAGACTTGATCGATAATACATTATGTATTCTCCCTGGTTTTGATGTTGGTCGCGATAAGTTCCATGTTTGATACGTGCATGACCGTGGATTGTGACGAGTAAGTGAACCTGTGAGAGATGAAACTCTGAACTCTGGAACAGCCATTATACTTGTAGACATGGACGAGTCCTCCGACGGTTGTAAAAGGCTTGCATGATAAACACAAACAGATTGCCTGCGTTTATATAGACTCTTTCTAGTCTACAAAATTGACTACGAGAAAAAATCATAATGAATAACAATTCATTCTCAGTTAATGAGATCAGTATGCGTTACCTAATAATATATAATATATATATAAAAAAAGAGTATACAAAATGATTACTCATATTTCATTAAATATTCCATAGCAGCCATGGCTGTAATTGCTATCCAGTTCATCAATGAGAACGCTACAATTAAAAATAAGTGAAACTAAAAATAAGGCCGTATATTTTATAAATAAAATAAATTAAAGGATTTTATAATTCTCATTCAACATTATAATTACAATTTTCCTACGCACCCTTCAATTTCTGTGCTGATATGGATCCTACATATAATTTTTTCTATCCCACATGTTTTTTATCTCTATAACATGATATTTCAATTCGTTCAACATGATAATTGTAAAACCCTAAAATAAAATTGGGAGATTACGACATCCTGAGGATCACCGACGAACGGGGCAGTATGCGCTGCGCATGAGAAAAATTGTTTTTGTCAACAATTGAGGCGGCCCGGCTGGCTATTGTATCATAAAGAAATTTGGGCCTGCTGATTTTTTTATGGGAAAAATCTTCTCTCCTATCACTCTCACTTCAATGTCCGTGCCAATTACTTTTTTATTTGGGTTTTATAATTCTCATTTAACATGAGAATTCAATTTTTCCTACACACCCTTCGATTTTCGTGTTGTTATGGGTCACACATATAATTTTTTCTAACACATATGCTTTTTATTTCTACAACATGAGATTTGAATTCTCATTCAACATGAGAATTATAAAACCCTTTTTATTTTTTATTTTTTTCTTTAAGGTGGGCCCCACCCCTTTCTCTCCGTAGGAAAACTTGCATTTCTCATGCAACATGAGAAATTGCAAACCTTTTTTTTTATATTTTATGGGTAAAGTGTGTATTATTTTAAGGGAAAGGTTATATGTACTACCTATTTTTTTTACTACTTCTTACTACCAAATCTTAACCGTTGATTTCCGTCAATCTAATAGTTGTAATTTATTGCAAATTAATAATTAATTAATAAATATGACCTCATAAATTACAACGGACAGAAATTAACAGTTAAGATTTGGAAGTAACAAGTAGTAAAAAAATAGGTATAAGTATAACCTCTCCCTTATTTTAAAGGATGTAAAGTTGTGTCATTTTAATAGAGATAGATAAAGGATGAGAGAGAGTTGACAAAAAAAATAAAGGCGTGGGTCCCACCTCTTTGTGAGACTGAAAGGATATAAGTTGTGTCATTTAAAAGGATAAATATTTTTCCCATATTTTATAAAGGGTTTTAATTTTCTTATGCGGTAGGAGATAAATATCTAATGTTATAGACACATTTTATATGGGGTCCACATATATTTAAAAAAAAAAAAAAAAACAAAAAAAAATATTGAACGAAAATCAAAGGGTCATTGGTATGAGAGAACAACTCTGCTACAACATAAGAAAATATTTTTATTTTTATAAATCACACATATCTTTCACGGAAGACAATTATGTTTGTTTTGTCCTGAAAACAGATATGTCTAGCTCAAAGGACTAATGAGTTTCTTTTGGATTTGGGTGCCCTCTCTAAGATATCTACGAATTAGATATCCTTTAGTATAGCATATCACTATGCACAAGCAAGAGAAAGATAGGTTTCACCAAAGGGGTGGTATGAGTACACACTGACAACATAAGAATAAAAAGAGAATGAATTATCCCTGTAGGTATTTGAATTATGGACCATTTGTGCATCTTCTAGCGGTCTAAGCCGATGCTTGATGCTGTCCTATTATGATTAATATCTTTAATTGATATTCTCCTTTGATTATATTGGATTCTTATTTTTATTGCCCCTTATTGGGCTTAATATTATATGGGCCTCATATACTTCATCATTGGCATCCCTGCCCAAGTTTTCGTTATCATTATGATTAACCTCCCTTTTCCTTTCTCTTCTTTTATCGTATTCATCTCAGATTTGGCTTCCAGTGCGTTCCGTATGTCTTTATTGCAGAAAATGCTCCTCCATTTCTTGAAACCTTTGAATATCTTCCTGCCTTTGAAGATTATTGCGATGTTCCATCTCTTCCATCCAGCTTAAGAATGTATTGAAAGCAGTTTGTGCAAGGCGAGCATCTGGATGTTGAGGTTGAAAATATGTTATTTGATTATGAGGATTAACCGTTGGAGCAGGTGCGGAGCCTATATCTGAGACATCATCACTTACATGAACTAATTATAATCTGGCACAACTTCATGTTCAGGTTGATCCACTCCACCTAAACCAGATTTGACGATAGATTCGTTATGGCTGCAGGTGGCTGCTACTCCTTGTATGAACCATTCTTGGTCGTGGGAATAAAAATTGATTTTTCGCACAGACAGCGCCAATATTTTATCCTGAAGACAGATATGTCCAGCCTAAAGGACTAGTGAGTTTCTTTTGTGTCTAGATGTTCTCTCTAAGATATCTATAAATTCGATATTCTTGAGTATAGCAGATCACTGTGCATAAGTAAGAGAAAAATAGCTTGCGCCAAAGGGGTGGCGTGTGTGCACAGTGACAACATAACAATAAAGAGAGAGAATAAATCATACGTGTAGGCTTTACCTCTTATTTATAGGGTTTACTTGTGGGTATTGGAACTATGGGCCTTTCGTGCCTCTTCTAGCGGCCCAAGCCTATGTTTGATGTTGTCGTCTTGGGCTTAATATTCAAACCTAAAGCTTTCATAGCACGCTTAGAACCCACCACTGTTGTTCAAGCATTATCTCAACTGCATTGGCTTAAACCAATGCAAGAAGAGTATGCATCTCTCCTACGCAATAACGCCTGGAAACTAGTATCTCTTCTTCCAGGCAGGTCACCAATAGGTTGCAAGTGGGTCTTCCGCACGAAATATAATCCATATGGCACTGATCTTAAATATAATGCCCGGCTTGTAGCTAAGGGCTTTCACCATCAGGATTCGATTATCAGTAAATCTTTAGCCCAGTGGTTAAACTTGCCATTAGGGGTGTAGATAGGTTAGACTAGGCTATGCTTTGACTTAAATAGGTCAGGCCTGTGTAAAAAAACAATGGGTATGGCCTGGCCTATTAGCCTGTGTAAGACTCAAGTTATAAGTCTGGCTTGAACTATATTTAAAAAATAAAAGCCTTGGCCTAGGCCTATTAGCCTGTTTAAACCTGTTAAACATTCAACAATTAAAATAATAACTAAAATAATATTATTTTATTATTCAAAATTATTAAAATAATAATTTTATTTATTATATTTTAAATAAATAATATGATATAGGCTGGCTTGTAGCTTATAGGCTCGACACGTACAAAAGAGCCTATTCCCTGTTTTCTAAATAGGTTTTTTTAAAAGCCTGGGCTTGTTCTATTTTATTATTTATAATAGGCCAAGTTTGGCCTAATATAAGCTAGGTCGTTGGTTCCTGTAGGCCGGCCTAGCCTATTTACACCCCTACCTGCCATTATTTGTATTGTCCTCATTGTTACTCTTTCCAAGGGTAGGCCAATTCACCAACTACATGTAAATAATGCTTTCTTGAATGGTGACCTTCAGGAAGACGTCTTCATGCAACAACCACCTGGCTTTGTTCACCAAGACCCTTGTTTGCAAACTCACCAAAGCACTGTATGGTCTAAAATAAAAGCCACGTGTTTGGTTTGAAAAGCTTAGTAACACCTTTCACAACCTTGGTTTTGTCACTGCTAAATATGATTCCTCCTTGTTCGTCTCCATCACTCAAATTGCCACTCTCTTTGTATTGTGTTATGTGGAAGATATCCTTGTCACTAGTTCCTCCTCGTCTGCCATCAAGTCTCTGATTTAGTCTCTTAATCGCGCCTTTGCACTAAAAAATCTGGGTCAACTTTACTATTTTCTGGGTATTGAAGCTACCAAAACATCATGTGGTGGTTATCATCTCCACCAATCTAAATACATCTTGGACTTTCTGAAGCTAGCCAACATGGAAAAATGCAAACCCATGCCTTCACCCATGGTTTCCAAAGCCAAACTTTCATCTCGAGATGGCTCTCACCATCTTGATCCCACCTAGTAACAGTCAATAGTTGGTTCTCTCTAGTACGCCACTATAACCAAACATGACATAACATTTAGTGTTAGCAAATTATGTCAATTTATGCTACTCCTTTAGATACATATCAGAAAATAGTCAAATGAATCCTTCATTACCTGAGCGAAACTGTGACACATGACCTTACTATCAACACCCCTAACAATTTTCATCTCACTGCTTACTATGACTCCGATTGAGGGTCTGATCTTGATCATCGTCGCTCCACTAGTGGTTTCAGCATCTTTTTTGGGTCCAACTTAGTCACTTGGTCTTCGAAAAGCAACATGTCATCAATTGCTCAAGCACTAAAGCTGAGCACCATTGTCTAGCTGCTATTGTTGCTGAGGTCACTTAAATACAATCGCTACTTTTAGAACTCATGATCAGCATTTCTCGTCCTCCTATTATCTAGTGTGATAATATCTCTGATGTTCTCCTTACTGTTAACTCTATTTTCCACTCCCACACCAAGCATTTCGAGCTTGATCTCCACTTTGTACGTGAGAAGGTCTTGGCTAAGGTTGTGTCAATCCATCATGTTCCAGCTTTGGACCAAATTGCAGATGGGCTCAAGAAGGCATTGCCCACACCAAAGTTTGCTGACTTCAAGTCCAAGCTTCAAGTATTGGACTCCAAACCCACTCAACTTATGGGGGGATGAAAGCCATCTAGGCCCAACTGAATTCATTTCGGTCTTATTAATCTCATTTCTGTTATAACAATATTCAGTTCCTTTATTTAACATACTTGTAATCAGTTATTATATGGGCCAATCTATAAATAGTGATTGAGCTTCTTTTGTAAATTGATTCATTCATTTGTGCAATTACAGAATACAAAGCCATTCAACTCTCTCTCTTCTTTTCGTTCTCTCTCTTTTACTTCACGATTCTGATACCTTTCAATGAGATCATGAAGAGTATATCCACTCTTATTTATAGGTAAAATGATCTTCTCGTAAGCACCATCACCATGGCTAACCTCAACCGTATATGCATCCCTTAATCCTTATCCATCAAACTTACTTTAGGCTCATGCTAGATTCCCCTCATTGGTATTTCCATACTACTCTAGCAAACATTTCCTTAACCTACAAATCTAAAATATCACACTCTTCAAATTCTCAACATCCTTAAGTATTTCAAAGTGTTCCAGAATCCTCTGAATAAGCATTGCGATTGGAAGTGCACTCTTCCTAGCAGCACATTACGTAAGACAATATATGTATAGTGTCTCTAGTTGACCTGCTCTTCATTAAGGATAATCCACATGACAATTAAGTCTCTCTCCAATACTTTCTCGTGATTATAAGCTCGTGGGAAAATAGTGTGAATTATGATGTAGAAAATGATCCTAACATCAATAATGAGCAACCTAAAACCAAATTGTGTGTATTGAGCAAGTCTCACATCATGCTACTTCACTTCAGGCGCAATGTCAGCATGCCTATAACCTTCAATGGTAGTATGACGCTCCCATTATAAGGAACAACATCCTCAATGGCATCAAAATCATATCCAAGAAAATAAATCCAAACATCAAAAGTCATTACAATGTCAATACCATATACCCTAGATGTGAGATCTTCATTAATGTAGCATGAATTTTGTAAAAGCCTCACCATCCTTTGAACATAGACAAGATATCACTGCAAGCATCCCAAGTGTACACGATCTAATATATGTATAATATCAAACCTATACTCATGAGAAATGTTGAATCAAAATATTTTGACTCCACTATAGTCCGATGAAAATGTTAGAGATGAATCACTTGTCTTTCTTTAACGGTTCTAAAACAAATAACCATATGGAATGTCCACATTGCCATCATTAACCGCTATAGAGGATGAACTAAAGGGTGATCATGACAATTTTCAATAGGCCTCTCATCAATTTAGCGCTTTTGTTACCATCTATTAACTATAGGGAAGCAATAACGACGTCAATTAGACACTAGATACAAGCAATCACAATGGAAAGATGCCAAAACACACCAATTTGTTTCAAATCCAAAAGGAATATGTTAGAGTGCAAAATTGGAATTTTTAAATACCCACATAGAGATATGACTAACAATGAAAAATTGAAAGGCTAGGAATAAGGTTGAGTCAGAAGTTCCATTTGGAGCTTTTTAATGGTTGAGAAAGCAAATTTGAATCTCAAATTAGAGAGGAAGTAAGATTACACCATGTATTTTATCCCATTATTCGAGTAAATGAGACTTTTAAAACATAACTATTTGTCCAATATTTACTCAAGTAAATGAACTATTTACTAGAGCAATGAAGTCATTTATTCAATTAATTAGCAGTCAACTCAAACCGAATAGGAAGAAATTGATATATAATTTGAGATCCAGGTGCGGCCACTTGAATTTCAAGAGAAAAGGAATGTGTAAGAGATTTAGTATATAAAATTTGGGGAAAATGTTTCTGCAGTTAATGCTGATGAATTATCTGCATTTATTCCCAAAATGACATCGTTTTGATATTGAAATCTTAAAAAAATATAAATATAAAGACTATTATAACCCTGAAATAAACTAAAATTACAAAAACACCATATTTTCACCCCAAAATGACGTTATATTGGGCTTACTGCAGATAACTTATCTGCAGTAACTGCAGAAAAATCAAGCCCATAAATTTTACATTATGTTTATTTTGTACTAAAATGTTTTTTATTTTTTTTCTAAAAAACTTCATTGTTGGAAAATTTTAATATATATGAGGCAGGATCATTTGACACTGGCGTCAAATTTGAAGTTTGACACCTCATCTAAGAGCCGTTTGATTAAAAAGAACAACGACTCTGATTTGTAAGCATGTGACACCATTGATCTTTTTTGATCTAACGGCTCTCATATGAGGTGTCAAACTTCAAATTTGACACCGATGTCAAAGGATCCTACCTCAATATATATATATATATATATATATATATATATATATATATATATATATATATATATATATATGAGATAGGATCTTTTGATACCTGTGTCAAACTTTGAAATTTGACACCAAATCGTAACAGTTAATTTTCGTCAATCAATTATTATCATTTGTTAGAATTAATAATTATATATGGGTTAATCTGATATCAAGTCACTTGATGTAAAGAATCTTCAAGTTAAGGAATCATAACTATACAAAGGAATCAATGGTGATAAAGGAATATAGAAAAATTGATATCCATTTTTGATCAATTAATTAAGAAAAATAAATATCTAAAATAACGCAATTTTAGGTAACAGTACGATCAAGTGACATGACAAATAATGAATCATATATATATATATATATATATATATATATATATATATATATATATATATATATACATGTATATGATTAAAGTATATTTTGCATTCTTAGTAAATATAACGAAGCCCAATTTATTCTCTTAGAAAATTTTTTTTGACTCGTAGTCCCTTTGAAATTCAAAATAGACCGATGTTACTCCTTTTGAGGGACTAATATGGGTCTTCTTTAAATTTCAGAGGGACTATAATTTCGACTAGCTGGGTTTATATTGAATTTTAGATGGATCACAAGTCGATTTTTTTCCTAAGGGATTAAAATGAGCCCCATCATTTTTGTTGAGAACCCAAAAGGTATCTTATTATATATATATATATATATATATATATATATATATATATATGTAAAATCATTTCTGCAACCACTTTAGGTACAACAACATCAGGTGTATGGTTTTGATTCCCCACATGTAATGCTTTCATACTTTGTATGGTTATGATTCCCCATATTTAATGCTTTCAAGTATATATATGGAAATTATTTGATTGTAGCACGTAGAGTGTAAACCACACACACACATATATATATGGGAAGAATGAGTGTCATTTTAAAGGATGTAAAGTTGTGTTATTTTAAGATAGAGAAAGAGATCGATAAAGGAGGTGAGAGAGTTGACAAAAAAAATAAATGTGTGGGTCTCACCTCTTTATAAGAGTAAAAGGATATAAGTTATGTCATTTAAAAGGATAAACATTTTTCCATATATATATATATATATATATATATATATATATATATATATAGGGCATATATATATATAGAGCCATTAGATAAAGGTAGATTAACAGTGTCACATACTTATGTATCAAAGTCATTAGATCACCAAGATCAATGGCCCTTAGATGAGATGTCAAACACTTTCTTTGATACCGGTATCCTATGTAGCACCCACACTGACACGGGACACGTGACACGATACGACACGACACTCTGACACGTTAATTATAAAAAATGTTAGATTTCGACACGTTAGGACACGTTTTGATATTAAATAACATTTTTAATTTATGTAATTTAATAAAAAAATGAATCTAAACATAATATTCATAGATTTTGCAAAAAAACATAAGATATCTCAAATATTTATATTAAACTCAAAATAGTAATCGTAATCCAACGAATTTAATAGTTAGAACTAAAAACTCAACGCAATGTAACCTTTAAACCTTTTTTTGAATTTCTATAATGTGTATTGGAGTGTCCGATGTCAATGTAAAGTGTCGGACACGACACGTCAGGGTAAGTTATCTACATTGAGCCCAAAATCACGTTGTTTTGTGGCAAAAATCAAGGTATTCTGTAATTATAATTTATTTAATGTTTATAATAGTCTTTCTCATTATAAATTTTTTAATCTTTAAACTCAAAACGTCGTCGTTATGAGAGTAAATAGGGATAACTTATATGCATCCACCTTAGAAATATTAAAGCCACACACACACATAAAATCATATCTAAAGATATTGTACATCTAATAATAATAAGTATATGATTATGATGGAAGTGGATCTTCACATGTGTTAATTAACATGACCATGTCATGTGAGATTATCATAACCATACATGAGTGAGTTAATGGTGATAAGGGAGGAGAGAGAAAAAAATATAAAGATAGGAAGTTACACAATCATCACCGTTGATTTAATTTTTAATGGTTAAGATCCCCCACATGATACGATCATGTTAAATTACACATGAGATGATCCATTTCCGATTATGATACCTCACATTTAATTCTTTCACTTTTATATGATTATAATTCTCCACGTTAAAAGTTTGGGAAAAGTTCACCAATACCCCTGTGATTTATTCTAGAATTACTTATGCCCCTATGGTTTTTTTCGTATCACATATGCCCTGTGATTTGTAAAAGGTAAAAAGCTATAGGAGCATATGTGATAAAAAAAAACATACCCTTTTGCAAACCATAGAGGACATAAGTGATAAAAAAACTATAGGGATATAAGTGATTTTGGAGTAAACCATAAAGACATTAGTGAACTTTTCCCTAACGGCCTGTTTGGTGTGATGTATAAGGCCTGATAGTATAAGCTTATACTATACGTTATGACATTTTCAGTTGTTTGGTGTGACCATCATATGATATAAGCTTATACAACATGATCACCTTATACATCAAAATGATGTATAACTTAATCAAGCCTAGGAGTGGTGGATTAGGCATGATAAGGAGTTGATGTATTAATATTGCTTACAAGTACAATTCCCAAAAATTAATATATTATTTCAATATTTATATATTAAAATAAAATTTTTTAGAATATTGAAGAATATTATTTTATACAATATCATACTAAACGTTGGATAGTATTAAAATTTATTCAGATCTTATACTATCAGACCTTATACTATTAGATTTTATCATATATTATGCATCAAATATATTATGCATCAAACATGCCTAAAATATTTTAAGAAAAATTTGTCATAAAGCGGCTGAAAAAAATTGAATCATATATATAGCTGCAGTCGCATTGGACCAAAAGATCGCAGTTATTTTTGAATCATCAGATTCCGACGTTCAATGTACGCTGACATTTGACCACTGAACGCCTCCACTTATTGGACATTTTCGCATCATCTGATTCATTGGGAAAGGAAAGATGATATTTTTCAGCAATTAAATGAACAGTCTTAAACGTTCTTTCCAATGTTTGGGTCGCTACGTGATCTCTTCAGCATATTCTTACAAATTGCCCAATGCATTTTTTTTTCCGGTTACAATGCATTTAATCTAAACGATAAGATTTCAACCAATCTTATTAAACTCGATTTTGTTATTAACCCGATAGAGGTATTGAATTATTGCATGACTAATTCAACTAATGAGTTAGTAGTTCAATCGTATCCGATAAATATACGTGAATATATAATTTATATTTTAAAAAAATTATAAATATACTTAAATACTTGTAAAAAAATGATATTAATTTTAAATATTTTAATATAAAAATAATAAATTATACGTGATTGTCTAACAAAAGATCAATCAAACATATAATATTTGTGATACTAGTGTTTCAAGTGCAGTAAATAACATCTCTTACTATAAATCAAATTAAAATCCTCTGCATATTGCATAATCAAAATAATATTAGTGTTATAGGTACATAATCTACGTGAGTTAATAAGCTTTAAATCACTCAAATATTTCAAAAGAAAATAAACTATTTGTGTTTGAGAGTGAAAAAAAGACATCAATTGATGAAAATAAATTAGTTCTTTTTCCTTTTTATAGACCGGGTTGGGTCACCGATTGAACCGACCGGGTCACCAGTTGAACCGATCGGATCACCGGTTGAACCGATCGGATCACCGGTTGAACCGATCGGATCACCAATTGAACCGACCGGATCACCAATTTTTACGAAAATCGACCGGATCGCTTCAAATCAAACTATTCTGTGACATGATTAGTCTAATATAAAAATTGGATCAATTATATGATCGGTTCACCGGATTTTGGATCGATCGTGTTAAGTCGATCTGATTTTTATAAGATTGATTTCAACTAAGTAAGACTAAGAATTTTTTTTCCTTTAAAAACACGAGGAACGGAAGTGTGGAATTAAAATAGATGTGATCTTTGAAAAATGTGATGTTGACGTTTGTTTCCGAAAAAATATTGATGTAATATTATGTGAGGAGGGGTATTATTATTACCAAAATTTTCTACTACCAATTTTTTACCTATCTAATCACCATTGGATCAACATTTTTGTTTTTTTAAAAAAAATTTAGTATTCTTTCTCTTTGTTCCAATGGTGATTAGATAGGTAATAAATTGATAATAAAAAATTTTAGTAGTAAGAATTCCTCCCTCGTATTATGTTAGGGCACAAAGTCCATGGGGGCGTATACAATTTATTTTTCTTTTATTTTAATCTAACTTGTTTAATGTATAAGTTAAAATTCAGTTTTTAGAATTAATTATTTAACTAATTAAATAAGCATAATCTTTTAGTAAAAGAATTACTTAACTTATTTGATCTGTCTTATTTTACTTGTGATTTCGATATATAATTATATTTTAATATACTTATGTAATTTATTAATGATGGAGGATATTATACCAAAATTTTCTACTACCAACTTAATATAATCACCATTGGATCAAAGAGAGAGAATGCTAAAAAGTTTTTGAAAAAAAGAGAAAATGTTGATCGAATTATGATTAGATAGGTAATGAGTTGGTAGTAGAATTTTTTGGTAGTAATAATATCCTTCCTCTTTATTAATTACATATTAATATAATATATATTTTATAAGAGAATATCCCTCCTCATTCTATAAATGTTATACTATTTAAACTTATAACTGTTAGTAATCTAACTGTCTTATTTTTGTGTACTGCAAATGGTAGAAAACTTTTCGAATTTCCATCTCTTCTTAAAAAGATTTTCTACGTTGCATTATACGAAAACAATAAGTTTAAACTTTTATCTTATTCCATGTTTTTATATTTTAGTTGAAATAAATCAAATAATCATACATATATTTTTATTATTTTACAAATTTTCTTAAATACTTTTTTAATTTATATTTTTTAATATCTCATAGATTTAAAAATATACACAATACTTGATATATTCATTAGTATATTTTATAATAAAAAATAGAGTAAATATCCTTATGGGACCTTGACAAAAAACACGGTCCCCTTTTTAATCCTTTACAAAAAAAAAAAGTACTCTCAATATCCCTAAGAAATTCAAAGTGAACTCATTTAATTAGTTGAAATCGTGGTCCCTCACAAATTCAAAAAAGACCCACATTAGTCCCTCAAAAAGACTAAATTGAGTTCATTTTGAATTTTTTAGGGATCTCGAGACTAGATTTTTTGTAAGGGACTAAAGTGGGGATCGTATTTTTTGTTAAGGAACCAAAATGGTATTTACTCTAAAAAATAAATTATTAGAATGAAAATTGGAGTATGAATAGTAAAGTCTCATATTAATTAAAAATATACTTAATGAAAATCATATAACTATAAGTGAGGATTCCTTTTTTTTTTTTTTTAGATACATGAAGAAAAGCCAAAAATAAAAAACAAAAGGAAAAGAATTAACAGCCACCCTGACTCAAGGAGTGGCTGCGGAGTCGGCAAGCAAAAGTAAGAGTAATCCAAGAGGTTTCGATAAGACAAAATCATCATCCATATCCGGACGGTCTAGTAGGAGATTCGCCAAGAAGTCGGCGCAACAATTGGCCTCCTCCCTCAGTATATGAATAAAGTGAACTTGCTAGTTAGGATTGATCATTTCTAGAATCCAAGTCACCAAAGATGTCTCACGAGCTTTCTCACCATGTCTAGTGTAACATCCGGCCACTTGCAATCATCAACGACTATCCCTACACACTAACACGAGACTTTTTAGCATGCTTTGTCCTCACTTGCACATTTCCCGAAAAAACTTCCCAGGAGGTCACCCATCCCTGAATTGCTCCAAGTCAAGCACGCTTAACTGCGGAGTTCTTCCGATCCGGGCTACCGAAAAGTAGATGCATCTTGTTAGTATAGGTAGTACCTATTAATTCTTTTAAGCTATCCTCAACTGTACTGTCCTATACCAGCACAGTCTCTGGAATCCCTTTCTTTCCGGTGTTATTCGATTCATTCATGTACCCCTCCCGCTGATAGTACGCTAGCTCTTCCACTAACTATACATTCAATTGTACGTTAGCTCTTCCACTAACTATACAATCGTCAGCACCCGAGATGTTACACCTAGTGAGCAACGTGACAATAGAGCATGAGTCGCTTTCGATAATTAGTTTCTTTATACCCTTACTCCAAGCTAGCTAGAGCCCTTTCAAAACACTCTACAGTTCTGCATTCCATGCTAAGCAAGTACCAATTTTGTAAGAAAAACTACCTCTTCAGCTGCCACTTGAGTCTCGCAGCACCCTACCACAAGCAACGATCCTCAGATTGTCCCTAGAAGCACCATACATTTAATTTAATAAATTATTTCGGAGGGGAAAGCCAAATAATAATATGCTAGACCGGAAGAAAGTATTAATAAAAGTTCTATTCCATTTCAAGTTGTTCATTCCGATGTTTGGGGCCCTACAAAGGTGTCTTCTTTCTCAAAAGCTTACTATTATGTGACTTTTATTGATGAATGTACCCGGATGACTTGGTTGTAACTGTTAAGACACAAAGTTATGTCTTTGTTGCCTTCAAAAAAATTTACAGCATGGTCCAAACACAATATCAGTATAAGGTTCAAATTCTACAATCTGATAATGGCATGGAATATTTAGATGACCGCTTTATTGGTTTCTTGAGCACACATAAGAGCTGATACCAAACCTCTTGCCCTTATGCACCCCAACAGAATGGCCTCGCTGAATGAAAAAATAGACAACTACTATAAGTGGTTCGTGCCTCCCTTTTTGGTATGAATTTGCCTAAAACCTATTAGGGTGAAGCTTTTGTTTCTACTGCCTACCTCATCAATCGTACTATATCTAGCGCCCTTCACTTTAAAACTCCACAACAAACATTGGAATCTTATTTCTCCATTCCTCATATTCCCAACCTTGAGCCTTGTGTTTTTAGGTGCACTGTGTATATTCATATCCCCAAGGTATTACGAAACAAATTGGATCCTTGTGCTAAAAAATATGTATTTGTGGGTTACTCTGATGTACAAAATGGTTTTCAGGTGTTGTGATCCCATTCTCCACAAAATGCATGTCACCTTGGATGTGTCTTTTCGAGAACTGGAACCATATTCAGCGGGAGGTTTTGTTACTTCTTCTCAAGGGTAAATAACGACTATTGGAGAAGAAATGTCCAACTCTTTTTTGCTCAATAATCAAACACAAACTGCTTCTCCTCTTCTTCACTGCCCTACAGCTCTTCAACACACTCCTGAATCAGATGCTACCCTTCCCACAAATGATTTTGCTACACGTCTAACACCTATAACTGAGGCATCATCCCTGAATGTTCCTAAATCCATACTTGAGGTAAACGTTAATCCTACTCCTATTTCTTCAAATGAACCTTATATTACTATCATAAATGGTCCCATCTTACCTGTTAGAGTGTCACAAAGACCAAATAAAGGTGTACCAAAATAGCTATACGAACCAGATCCAAACTATACGGTCAAATACCCTATAGGTAACTACATATCGAATCACAGGTTGTCAGAATCATATATTGGATCTGTTAATCAATTGTCTAGTATATTTGTTCCTAACAATGTGCAGGATGCTTTGGATGATCCAAATTGGAAGGAAGCCATAAATGTAGGAATGAAGGCCTTACAAAAAACTCAACGTGGGACCTGGTTCCTTTACCAACCAGGAAGAAACCAATTCGATGCAAATGAGTGTTTATTGTGAAGCTTAAAGCAGATGGCGGCCTTGGCTGACATAAAGCCAGATTAGTTGCTGAGGATAAACATAAAAATACGGGATTGTTTACCAAGATAAATTTGCACCAGTAGCAAAATTGAACACAATTCATATTCTCATTTCTATAGCATCTAACATGGACTGGCCACTCAAGTAATACAATGTAAAGAATGCATTTTTAAATTGACACTTAGAAGAAGAAGTATATATGGAAATTCTACCAGGCACTAAACATGCCAACTTGAAGGGAAATAAAGTGTGTAGATTAAAAAATTACTATACGACCTTAAGCAATCACCTAGAGCTTGGTTTGTCAGGTTCTCTCTAGTCATGAAGAAGTTTGGATACAAATAAAATAATGCAGACCACGCCCCATTCATAAAACACAATGGAGGAAAGGTAACAGTGTTAATAGTGTATGTTGATTATATGATTTTCGCTGGTGATGATTTATTTGAAATGGAGTTATTGGAAAAACATTTAGTGTAAGAACCCGTACCGCTAATTAAGTTGATTAATTAAATAAATGTGATAATTAGGAAATAATTTCATAATTGACCCTAATAATTATTATGAGGCTTTAATAATTATAGTAAGTGGGTAATAATGCTGAAAGTCGCTTTCCGGACGAAAAGCGCAGATACCAGTTCTGCTACCCGGTATAAATGCGTACCGGTGAAGTATCCCGAAAAATTATAATAAGTGCATGATAACTACTAGAATAACATGTAGGACTTGCAAAACAAGTTTCAAGTCAAAATAATGAGATCTAATGTCAGAACTGATACTGGCTATGGAAAAGCGAGTACCGAAAAGGTGCTCTGAAAAATAAAATAAAAATATGAAAAATCTTAGAAAAATGAGTAGGTTAAGATTCCAAAGTTAGGGATCAAAATCTTTTGCGTAGCTATTAATGCTAATACTGCGCGTTAAGTGATCATGTGGCTATATATACTACCATTAGTGGGCACACAACCCTAGAAAACTTCTCTATGCGTGAGTGTTGGTGGAGGCTGATCAGCTTGCCACTTTTTCATTGGTTCTTCACCCCTTTCTTGAGCAAAATTGACACCTTTGCCTTTGATTCTTCTATTTTCTTCTTGTAAAGACTTAAGAACTTGTATGGTGAGCAAGAGTAAGTGTACATTCTAAGTTTACAGCCACTGTGAGAGGGTGTGAGTGCTGTCTTTGAGTTGTTGAGAGGGGGTGGACCTTTGGCTTGGCATTGGTGGTGCCAAGGAGTCATCTTTTGGTGCAAGAACCCACCTTGGAAGTGCCATTTTCGTGTTCCTACTTGGTCTGAGTTTGAGGAGCTGTTGGTGAGCTCCAAGAGTCTTCATTCCTCTGTTTTGAGCTTTGGGGTAAGTGGCCTAACCATGATCATGAGTTTTAATGGCTTAAAGATGGTATCTTGGCATGCTAATGAGTAAAACATGTAGCCTAACAGTGTATGAACTTGTATGTCCTTAAAAATGATGTCTTGAACGTTTTTAAGTGTTAAAAGTCGGACCTTTGGACTGAATATTCACGAAATGCAGAAACTACATTTTGTCATGAAATATCCGGATATTTGTTGAGCAGATATCCGGATATTGGATATCCGGATATGGGTATCTGGATATCCGGATATTGTATATTCGGATATGGTCAGTAAGATATCCGGATATTGCATATTCGGATATGTCCCCGAGGAATATCTGGAAATTCTGGGATTTCGAAGAATAGTAGCTGCACTGTTCATACAGGAGGCTATTGGGGGGTTTGTGGACCCTAGATTAAGGAAGTTGGACTTCTATAATTAATGATCTAAGTCAGAATCATGTGATTAAGGGCTTATGGCTTTGTTGGAAGCCTTAAGATGTAAGACGTAATGGAAAGACTTGGTCTTTAAGTTGTATGCTTATGGTGTATATTTAATGATATATTATTGGTCCATAACAGATTGTGATACTGTTGTGTTTGGACGGTGAGAGTGGTTGGACTCTTGGCTTGGATTGATTGCTCGCAAGGTAAGCTTTTGTGTCCTCGGTTTAGCCATGTTGTGGTTCCACCATGTCCCATGGGGATGTGGTTTATGCATGTTGTGTTACATGCTTTTGATGTTTTGGAAATGCGGTTGAGCTGTTATATGCAATGGGTTGTTATGATATGCATGTGAGTCCACTTATACGGTAAGTCTGAGTATGTAGTACATACAATAGGGTGAGGCTGTGGGTGAGGTGCAAGCGATGTTCCTTGTACTTACTATGTGGGTAATAGACGTATTCCCGCATTTCTCTGGCCAGTAGAATGGTGATAACTCATTTGGCATTGGATATCTGTTGCACTGCATGGTTTTGGAACTTATACTGGAAATAACTGTTTTTAGAACTTATATTGCACATGTAAGTGAGCTTGGGGTGGAAGATCCTTGAGGACCCCTTGTCTTACTGAGATTTCTTGTTAGAGATCTCACCTCACGTTTGGGGATGCTTATTGGTTGAGTTATATACTGCCGTACACGCTGACATGACTGGATATTGGTTGCTGTTTATGTTTTCTGCTATTTTTATGATATTTGAGTTAAGACTGTTGTTGGGCATTTATGGCCTTATTTGGTGAGCATGGGGTTTGTCAATGCCACATTGACTTGTCATTATGTTTTCAGACATTAGTTGATTAATGTATCAGGATATTGTTCGGACTACGTGTTGCAGATCCGTAACTTTAGATATTCAATTTATATTTATATATGAGGTATTCAGTTAGTTATCTTGCAATTTACATATAGGCATTAATTTATGAAATTGATTAAGTAATCAACTTGGCTAAGGTTAATGACGTCATAATTGAATTAAATAAAAAAGTTATTCCGCATTTTAATTAAACATAGCTTAATACGATAGTATGTTAACAAACCAGGTTAACACGGACTGTTACATTTTGCAAATGAGTTTGAAATAAAAATCTAGGATCATTAAAGTACTTTCTTAGAATTGAAATTGCTAGATCAAATCAGGGAATTTTTTTTGTCACAAAAAAGTACATCTTAGATATACTTGCAGAAACATGAATGACAACATGTAAACCAGTAGAAACACCAATCAAAAAGAATCATGTGTTAGGCTTATATCCTGATCAAGTACAGACTGATGTTAACAGATATCAAAGGCTAGTAGGGAGGCTAATTTATTTATCACATACTAGGCCAGACATTGCTTATGCCGTTAGTGTTGTGAGCAGATTTATGCACGATCGAAGTGAGGATCACATGGCTGCTGTGAATCGAATCTTGAAGAATTTAAAAGGGTGTCCAGGGAAAGATTTGTTTTTTTCAAAAAACAAAAGTCCCAGAATTAAAGGCTACACAGATTCAGGCTGGGCTGGAGATAAAACTATCAGATAGTCAACTTCGGGATATTTTACTTTTGTTGAAGGCAATCTAATTACTTGAAGAGTAAGAAGCAGAAAATTGTGGCTAGATTTGGTGTAGAAGCAGAGTTTAGAGGAATGGCACATGGAGTATGTGAATTGTTGTGGATTAAGAGTATTCTACAAGACTTAGGAATTTGCTACAATCAGCCTATGGAGTTATATTGTGATAATAGAGTTGCTATTAAAATTGCCCATATTTCAATTCAACATGATAGAACCAAGCATGTAGAAGTGGGTAGGAACTCTATCAAGGAAAAGTTAGATCAAAAAATTATTCAATTTTCCTACGTCAAATATGAAGACCAGTTAGCTGACATCTTAACAAAGTTGTATCAGGAAAAGTGTTTGAAGAAGCAATTAGCAAGTTGGGCATGATTGATATCTATACACCAACTTGAGGGGGAGTGTTGAAATAAGATAATATTTGATTATTTGTCGAGATGGAATTATTATCATTGATTACACAGTTACATAATCATAGGTTATGTAGCACCGATACGACACGCGACACGTGACACGACACGACACTCCGACACGTCAATCCTAAAAAATTATGGATTTCGACACGTTGGGACACGTTTTAATATTAAATAATATTTTTAATTTATATAGTTTATATTTCATTTAATATTTAATAATTTAACAAAAAAATGAAACTAAATTAATAATACTCATCATCACGTTATAAAGATGGAAGCTTTAATAAAAAAATAAAAACTGGGATGAGAGAGACATAATATCAGATAGAGAGATCATATTAGAGAGATATCAGAGAGAATGAGATACAATAAGAGCGTAATAGGAATTGACAACAATGATGCTGAGATGCTCTCTTATCTACTTAAGGGGAAAAAAGACAAAAAAATAAAATTGATATGATCATGTGGAAGCTTTTTTAATATATTTTAATTTTTTTTAAAAAATTTTTTTAAAAAAATTTAGAAAAATTAAAAAATTTCGAAAATGCCATTTGATTTTAAATTCGCGTGTCGGATTTGTCAGAAAAAGTAGTTCGACACCGTGTCGGAGCGTGTCGCCGTGTTGGAGCGTGTCGGACCCGACTCTTCCTGTTTTTACAAGTGTCCGTGCTTCCTAGATCATAGGAGATTTGTATTAAATGAATTATTTTCCTTACTTGCAGTTGATTGACATAGTCATAGGAGATTTGTTTAGATAGAAGTAGTAACAGATTATTTCATTTTCTTATTTGTTGCTGATTGATAACTAATTTGTAATGTACTTAGAGTCCCCATTTATGTATATAATTACCCCTATATAGGAAGAATAAATATACAAAAATATTTATGAGATGACACCATTGTTTTGATATCTATGATTGCATATATTGATAAAATTAATTATGAATAAATAATAAAAATTTATAAATATAAAATATGTATGGGAAATTTACTTCTTATGTTATTGCATAAAAAAACTTATTCTATTATCGATTATAGCTATGTATTCTGGGGAATATATAGTTATAATATTAAAGTTGTTTCTTTTTTTCTCTTTATTCAGAAGTTATCAACTGACGTGGAAAGAGAAAAAGAAAATTTCATATCATAACTATACATTCTTGAAATTACATAGTTATACCTTATAATCAGTGATAGGAGAAAATCTTTCTGCAGCAACAAAAAAAAGACCCAATATATATATATATATATATATATATATATATATATATATATATATATATATATATATAAAATAATAGAAAATTTAGTTATCTTATGTAAAAGGTGATAAATATAACCCTATATATATATATAAATATAAATTTTATTAATTTTCTATAAATTTTTTCGGATATCTATATGTTTTGTCCAGTGTATCCAGCTTAGACCTATTAAACATTTGGCCCAATAAAAAAAAAAACCATAAAAGAGACTCAAGTTTGTCACTATATAAGAAGGATTTTCACCGTCTTTCATCAAATGATAAGCAATATGCATCTGGTAAGTATTCTACCTAACATAATGGGAAAAAATTATATTATTTTAAAGGATATAAAGTTGTGTCATTTTAAGTGAGAGAAAGAGATAGATAAAAGAGGAGAGAGTGAACACAAAAATATAAAGATGTGGGTCTCATTTTTCTGTGAGAGTGAAATGATATAAATTGTGTCATTTAAAAGGATAAATATTTTTCCTAAAGTAATATATTATAATTGATGATGACCTGAATATTGAAATGTTTTATATGTGGGCTCTTTAACCCATATGGGTTTTTACCCATTTAATTTTTTAATTTGGTATTCGATTCACACTCTTTACGAATGAGGGTCATTGAGTGACGCAAGGGGGACCTAGCGGCACCAAGTGCCGCGAAGAACCCTGTGCGTCACTCACACATTCGTTTTTTCTTTTGGTTGGTTCATGTGAGTATCGCCACCCCTCTCCTGGGGAACTCACGGGATTGTGCCAAGTGGCACAATCTCGTTAGTTCCGTTACCGTAAAACTTCAGAAAGCCATAATTTTTGACTCAGGTATCCAAATGAGATGATTTTTTTTTGATTTCGCATAACTTTTCAAGATCTACATAATGACACTTCATTTCATATATTTTATCTCTCACAAACATAGTTTAAATCCATAAAAAAATGGAACTAGTGTTGTAAATTTGAACTATGTTAATGGAAGATAAAATATATCAAATGAGGTGTCATTGCGTAGATCTCGAAAAGTTATGTGAAATAAAAAAAATCATCTCATTTGGATACTTGAGTCAAAAATTGTGGTTTTTTGAAATTTTACGGTAATGGAACTAACGAGATTGTGCCACTTGGCACAATCCCATGAGTTCCTCAAGGGAGGGGGCGGCACTCAAATGAAAAAAAAACTGAATATGTGAGTGACGCGGGGTTGTACCTGACACTCAGTGCCGCTGGGTCCCTTTTGCGTCATTCGATGACCCTAAATTTTGTGAATCGAATACCAAATTGAAAAATTAAATGGGTAAAAACACGTATAGGTAGAAGAGCCTTTACACCCTCTTTCCTTACTGGAGCATACAAAAAACTACTCGGTCGCCACCGCCATCATATCTATTCCTTAAAAACTCAAAGACGATAAGATCTGGTACCCAATTAGGTAGAAGAGCCTTTATATGTGTGCACCCTCTTTCCTTACTGGAGCATACAAAAAACTACTCGGTCGCCACCGCCATCATATCTATTCCTTAAAAACTCAAAGACGATAAGATCTGGTACCCAATTATGTTCACTCTCATGTCCTATCACATCTCATCAAAATATTATCACCACAAATTTCTCCTGTAAACCCAAAGAATATCGTAATTTGTGGCCTGCATGCAATGTTAGCATAATTTTTATTTATATTTTTTCTGGTGACCAGCACTTCAAACAGAATATTTTTCAACAGTCACTTCATAGTTACAGTTTATTTATAATTTTTCAGACATTTATAATTTTTATTTGTGGCCTTAATGTTTTCCAGCACTTCAATGTTAGTATAATTTTTATTTATATTTTTCAAACATTTATTTTTATTTATTTACTCTTAATTTTTTAATTTTTTTCGTTTACTTTCTAATTACAGTTTAAAATATTCATTTTAAATAATTTATTAAATTAAATCATATCCAAGAGCTTAAATTAAATTATATTAAAAAATTAATTATATTAAAAAAAATTAACTATCACTTAAAATAAATAAAAGCTTATATTAAAATAACATTTAAGTAATTGTAATAGTTAATTGCAATATTATTCCGTTTACGGACCCAGTTAAAATATTCTTTCACTGTATCAATCTATACATATCATATAATTCTTCTTCATTTTAAATGTGTCGTATAAAATGACACATTTTTTCCCATATATATGGAAAAAAAATATTTATCATTTTAAATGATATAAAAGTAGGTCATTTTAAGATGGAGATAGACACACACAAAAATTATTTAAAATTTAAATTAAAAAAGTCACCTACTTTCTTATCATGATTTTCATTTCTATATCTATCTCTTTCCTAAAATGACATAACTTATGTCATTTAAAATGATAAACATCAAACTCATATATATATATATATATATATATATGGTTAATCTTTTCTCATTTTACATGAGAAAATATTCTCATGTTACACACATAATTAAAAAGGTGGGTCTCATTTTTATTCTTTTGTCTTTTCACTTTTTTGTGGACCCCACTTATATATTGAGTGTGTAGCATGAGAAAATTTTCTTATGTAAAATGAGAAAATTAATCCCCTATATATATATATATATATATATATGTGTATATGGAAAATCTTTTATCATGTGTAGGAGAATTGTTTTTTCCTATGACCAGTGACTCTTCAATTTTCTTGCACTCTTCCTTTCTTTTCTTTTTTAATAGATATGATTCTCATAAACTACGTAGCACTGATACTCACACGAGACACGTGACACGATACGACACGACACTCCGACATGTTAATTGTATAAAATATTAGATTTCGACACGTTAGGACACGTTTTGATATTAAATATTATTTTTAATTTATGTAATATATATTATATTTAATATTCAATAATTTAACAAAAAAATGAAACTAAACTTATAATATTCATCAATTTTGTAAAGAAACGTAAGATATTTCAAATATTTATATTAAATCTAATAAAATAGTTATCGTAAATATTCAAGAAATCTAACAATTGGAACTAACAATTCAATACAATGCAACCTTTGAACTTTTTTTTATAATTTCTATAACGCGTGTTAGAGTGTCAGGGAGTGTCGGATACGACACGTCAAGATTTTTGAAGTGTTGATGGTTCATATTGAAGTGTTGATGCTTCATAGCTCATAAAAGATGTGTCTATAAAATGAAAAAAAATTCTACGAACCGTACATCCTCAACAATATTATTCAAGGGGCGTTCGGTATGAAGCTTTTATTTAGAATAATGGGAAAGTGGGATAGGAAATATTCCCTGAAAAAAATTCTCCGGCCAATCCATATTTACAGTAACCACCGGAAAAAAAACTACTCTTGCCAATGCACTATAAAGAGGCACACTCATCGCAAAGTAACACCATAACACATATTTCCAAAAAAAAAAGAAACACACACACATAGCACAGAATACGTCATGGCAGGTTATGTATTACTATCCCTGCCCTATCGCTTGTTTACCACACAAATGCCATCCATACACATTGGACAGAGAACTACTCTTGCCAACACTACAAAAAAAACGTTATTTAACCACATTTAAAAATGTGGCAAATTTTGATAAAAAATGTGGCTAACAAGCTTTACCACATTTTGGTTAATTGTGGCTAAAAAGGGTGTTGCAATAATTTAACCACACTGTTTTATTAACTTTGCCACATTTTGACCAAGTGTGGTAGCTGCTTTTTAGCCACATTTATTGTTAATTTAACCACTTTATAAATGTGGTTAAACTATATAGTTTGCCACAATAAAAAAAATGTGGGCAATTACGTCTGAAAACTTTTCTTAGCCACATTCATTAATGTGGCTAAATATATGAATTTTTTTAATTAAAAATATTTCAAATTTAATAAATCTTACAACAATAAAGAAAATAATATTAATGAATTTTTTTATTGATATCATTAAATAATTTACACAAGACGTCAAGTTTTCAATTCATATGAACTAATCAAATTTTATACGTACTAATATTACACAAGGGAAATAATTGTCAAATAAAACTATTAAGTTTGCCATGGAATGCCTATACAAATAAAACTAGTATTTCAAGTTGCTTCCCTTCTTTATAGCAGGTAGAAGATCCAAGAAAAAGATCTTGTTTATCAGCCAAATGCACTTGTTGGTATTGAGTGTGGTTGTGCAGCCTAGCATATGCACAAGAAATAACAAGTCTGCCACTCCAAGCAGAGTTCACTATGGCAGTGGAAGGATATACTTGTGGACTTGAGAATGGTAGCAACTGGGTGCCTGAGAAAAGTAGAAGTAGATTTTTAAGAATAATATCATTTTCCACATGTATAAGTTACATTGTTATGACTTATTGTTACCACTTATATTTAATGGCTTTAATTTTATAGTTATATGAGCATGAATACAAGTGAATCAATGATAAGAATGAGCTTAAGAATAAAGTATGATAAGAATGAGCTTAAGAATAAAGTGCTACACTACGTAGTTTATCAAAAAAAAAAAAAGTGCTACACTTCGTATAAATGAAGTAAGCAGTAGATAATTTATTATAAACGGTAATCTAGGCTCCCTTCTCAAAATCAAACTCCTTTTTTATTTTTATTTTCTATGCACCAACATATTATTTTAGTGGCCACTAGATTGTCATGAACGTGAACATAATCAGCGATCAGGTACATTGGCAGCGCACTTGTCTAGCTAATTGCATGGTTTTCACATGAAATTTCTTACTTTTATGATATTTCTAAACCAATGTAGGGGATCTTCAACAAATGCATGCATCAAATCTATGCATATATGTATATGGGTCCACTAAGATAATGTGCTAGAACTAGAAGCTAACCGTGGTAATGCATGAATCATTGTAACTGAAAGAGTCAATAACATGTTTACATTGAATTGGTTTGCGTTGGTAAGTGTACGGCACCTAATGGGATATATAAAATTTATTACCAAAAATATATAAAATAAATAAATAAATGAAAAATTTACCTAATGGGACTATGCATCAAAATATCTTTAAACACTCACCTATTAATGTTATTTTTTTTTAAAAGTGATCCATCTAATATTGCATTTATTCTATCCATAAGTCTCAATTATTTTAATTGCCATTGGTTCTGATTCCTCTCCTTTATTGTTATTAATTTGATCTTCCAAAGTCTCAATTAAGGCATTAACACACAAAAAAAGGTGTTCACTTTCTCCAAGTTAATGACTCTTTCAGTTACAAAGATTCATGCAACATGACATGGAATCTAGCAAATAAAATCAAATTGTACATGAAACTAGGAAGTGAAACTCATTTACTACAGATTCATCACCACATGTGCAGGCAACAACAACAGCAACAGGTAATATGTAAGAAGAGAGTTAAAATATAACCCAAATACATTATGTTCAAAAAGATACCTTCCAATGGGGGAGTAGTACCCTTTTCCAGAGCCGCAGCTCCACCTATTAGAGCTCCTGCCATAATCTCCCGAATAGGTGATTGGATTTGAAGACAGAGAAAGTATGGAATTGGTTATATGCTCTGCAGTAAACTCTGTTCTTTGTAAAGAGTATGTTGTATATGGAGGTTCTCATATAAGTTCTTAGCCACAGCCAGTGACTTCACATGCTCACAATCACTGAGATATATTAAAAGCCTCTGATATTGCCCATTTTATATGCTATAAATTAATTACAAGTCTGTTACATTAAGGATATCAGAGCATTGAGAGGTTAATTACAGCAGAGATGCACCCAGGTATAAATTACTCTAAAATTCTAACATTTTCATCTTAATACAAACCTGCCTTCCTCTAATAGTACCTAAATATTAAACAAGCCACCTCAAAGTGCAAAGGTGCTCCCATATTAATCAATGAAACAATGAGTACGCAATCACCATAAGAGAGGGTAGGGCTAACTTGTTAGGCTAATAGATTAGCATTGAAGATTAGTGCAAGTTAGTAACTTGACATTACAGATCACATAAATCAAACTTAGTAACTTCAAATCCTCACTTCGCATCAATTTTCTCATACCCCAAATCTGAAAAGCATTCAAAATTAATTCTTTCAACCAACAACGTAGCAGAATTCCACATACCTAATAGATGCCAAATTCTTATCATCACAAAACAAAGAAAAAAACAGACAAAAAAGAATCCCCAAAGGAAAAACCAAAAAAAAAGGTTAAGCATTGGAGAAGCAATTAAAAGGTGGGAGTGTCGACCTACTGCACAAGAAAAAAAAACTATAAACCTCTAAAAAAATATTAGGAGAGACGTGAGTGACTCATGACATACGTTTGGTTCAGAGATGTTAATCACAACCAGTATAGATTATTGGTGGTAATACTTCAATAGATTGACACAAGAATGCTGAGCAAAGATGGATATCAGCATAAATGCCAAAGCAGAGATAGTTTAAAAATATTAAGTAGGGGCGGGAATGTCCAGTAAAACTAAAAGATAAAAAAATAAAAAATTAAGCGGTATCAAAACTCATATAGCAATAGGTAAGCAAGATGTAATCTTGGCAGTTCTTAATCTAATCCTACATTTCATGAACACATTCACTTAGACATATTCAAACCCAAAATAACATCATCTCTCAACCAGATCATCCATTTCTGAATGCCAAACTTTTTACAGCACCTAAAAAACCACTATTTTTCTGAAGATCCAAAACTACTTCATGCCTCCCTCTATTAAACCTAATTCTATAATACTCATTCATTTCTGATCCAAGATCCTGTTAACTGAAAGATAATTAGTATTAGGGGAACTCAAAGATGACAAATAAGTTTCAAGTTCAACCAAATAATTGAACCAAACATTCCATCACTCATCTAGATTTACAACAATATCGCATGCCAATGTAGCATAAAGTTAAACCGCATACAGGGAAATAAACCAAATAAATTGAGTTGGACAATGGGTTGAGGGAACATATAGATAGAACAAGAAATTATAAGCATGAAAATTACCCTTGCGCTTCAGCTGTTTAAGTTTCAAGCTCTTCTTTAAGTGGATTTTTCCTGAAGATATACGGCTATCTTTGGTTTCCCTGCTCGCAAAATCAAACTATATCAGCTTAAACAAATCCATCAAACATGTATTCTGCTTTTAGCTTGGTCCATGAAAAACATAAACTCAAGAATTATGCCAAAAATAATTACAAAGACACTGTCCCATCCCAATTATCATCTTAGAAATAAATCAAGTGATGCAAACTTTTACACAGTCCACACACATTGATAAAGGTTGATCCAGGTCTAACTCATTTTTAGAAATCAAATCCTAAACATCTAATTAAAACTGGCTAGATTCTAATCGAATTTAACAAGTGAGCATTTCATGAATCAAATGAAAACAAATTAATACATTGCAATCCAGTAGCATAATCCTGAACAGATTAATAAAGCCAAAGATTCTTCATCTCATTCTAACTCCAAACCTATCCACAAGCCAACCCTTATTGTGAACCAAAACCAGCAAATGAACCATCCCAGAGAAATAGCAGGAGGCACTTCCAAAGTGTCACCAATCGACGGTTATGTCAACCATGTTAGAAAGGTTCCTAAAGAAGCCGTTAGCATTTCTGGTGAGCTTGAAAGCATGATCACCGATCACCCAAAATCCAAGGGAAGCAGCACCCTTGTTCGAGCTTCATCCAGCAACGTGTAAAAGAAACATAATGAAATGAGAGGAACTTAATGCTCCCAATGATTATGCCTCTATTGGAGCAACCGAGCAAGACGAAGATGATCATAACAAGAATTTTTAAAGAACCATGAATAAAATTCTGAAGAATAAAATTCAGAGAAAAAAGGTAGATACTAAATTAAAAAAAAAACAACTAAATCAAATCAAATTGATACCTGTTGGCATGAAATGTAACAAGCCTTGACGTATGAGATTGATAACAAAAGCTCCAGAAGAAGAAAAAATAATAAAACGGACAACCAAAACCCTAGATTAAAAAAGAAAGAGTAAAACACTACAACATTCATGAATCTTTGCATATTGTGCATAGATCGAAAAGATTAAGAGTCACCTTGGCACTGAGAGCTTCACATATGGTGGAATCTAGAAGAAAATTGACGATGTAATAGCTTGCTTGAACAAATAATATCTTCAAGATCTGAAGCTCAAGCTTAAAGAAGGAAGTGAGTTTCAAAAATTTTGTTGAATATTCTTCCAAAATTGCTTGAACGATTCAAAGATTTTCGGGGTTTTCTTTCTCATACGAATAGAATGCTTCACCATGCATAAGAAACTAATAGAGGAAAACCTTATACGGGAAGGGAAATAAAATAAGGGAATAAAATAATTAAAAACTTTCACCAAAAAATAATTAAAAACAATTAGCCACATTTAAAGTTAATGTTGTAAATGGGGGTATATTTGTACTTTTACCATCATGCTAATAAATGTGGTTAACTGAATGTCCCAATACACAGTGTTTTTTGTAGTGCAATGCCAAGTTTCTCAATGGGTCTTTGCAGTTCATTTGTGCCTCGGGCAAACAAGATACCCAATTAACACAAAATAGACCTTCAGCTAATTACCAACCCAGTCTATGGACTCATGAATTTCTCCAGTCCCTGGAAAATCATCTTCCTGTAATTATATATATTTATATATAATATATAATTTAACTTTTCTTTTTTCTTGTTTTTCATTCTGCCTGAGGTTTCCCTTTCTTCGTATTTTTCGTTAATATTTGCTTTTATTTTCCTTCAATTTCTTGAGTGTGGACTTATGCAATGTCATTCACCTATAAAGAAATTAGTGTGAAGGATGATATTAAGAAAAAAGTGTGTGAGAATTACTATAATAATTGAATGTGATTCATTTGGTTTTTCCATGCATGGACCCAGGTTGAAAAACTACAAGAGAGAGCAACAAAGCTAGAGGAGAAGGTGCGATGCATGATCAATAGGATAGACATGGATCCACTTAGCTTACTTTATTTAATTGACGATGTCCAGCGGTTGGGGCTGTCCTACAAATTCGAAAAGGACATAAACAGAGCCCTTGAGAGGATTGTTTCATTAGAAAACTTGGAAGATGAAACAAATAGAAATCTGCGAGCAACTGCTCTCATATTTCGGATTCTTAGACAACATGGCTTTGACATCTCCCAAGGTCTAGTTATCTCCTCCCACCATTTATGAATCCTTTTTAAATTCTACTGATATAAATACATTCTTAGATAAATATAATATAAAATATAGGGAAAAATAAATGTTATGAAAAATACTAATATCATGTTATACATATATGAAATGTGAGACCCATTTATTTAAAAAAAAGAATAACACATCTTTTTATGGGGTGTGTAAGAAGGTTTATTTTCGCATGCAATATGAGAAAAATAAACCCCTAAAATATAATATTGTTAATGTGTTTTTGCGCGACGGCTTGAATTGAAGTTGTTGGGTGGAATTTGTTGTTTTATATCATATCAGAGTTTACTAGACGACGTGATAACAAGTTAGATTCTCATCACTCATATTTTATCAATAAATAATTAAATATAATGAAACTTCTTAATATATATATGGACATATACATTATTCATCCTTCAAGTCTAATGGATTCTTATATGATGGGGATGTGTTAGAAAATATGATATTATTAATATACCTTCACCTATGACCTACCAATTTTAGTTGAAGTTATTGAGTTGAATTAATTATTTTACATACATTGAATTTTTTCAATTATTATTAACGAAGATTACATTTACTATCATTTTAACCTTATATTAGCACTCCTATTACTTATTTGGTTATCGTTAGATCAATTTAAAATCAAAGGAGAAAAAAAATAATTATCATTAATTCCAAATTGATTCAATAATCATCAAACAGATAGCAAGAATGGTAATTAAGAACAAGAATGGTAACTCTAAAATAATAAGGAAAAAATATTTATTCTTTCAAATGACATAACTTATATTCTTTCACTCTCACAAAGAAGTTGGACCCACACTTTATTTTTTTTGGTCAACCCTCTCTCCTCCTTTATCTATCTCTTTCTCTCTCTTAAAATGACACAATTTTACATCCTTTAAAATAACACACTTTACCCAAATACTAATAATAAGTATAAGAAAAAATGTATCATTTTAAAGGACACAACTTATATCCTTTCACTCTCACAAAGAGGTGGGACCTACATCTCTATATTTTTTATTCAATCTCGCTCTACCTTTATCTATCTCTTTCTCTCACTTAAAATGACATAATTTTATCTCCTTTAAAATGATACACAGTTTCCGACGCATAACACCCGGATTATTATTAGCTCAACCGGGTATGTTCACACTTTTAGTGCAGTTGACTTTTGTTTGAGAACGTGCCTTTGCCGAGGCTTTGTCTTGCTTCTTGTGATGTATGATGACGACTGCTCCCCTAAACTTAAATGCTACTAAAAAATCCTTAAAAAATTAACAACTCACAACATCTTGTTTTTAAGTTACAACTCATATTTAAGTTCTTTAACTTACATTAAGATGATTCTGTGCTTTATAAGATTTTGGGCACTCCCACTATTTGCAGACGTGTTCAAGAGTTTCAAAGACGAGGAGGGAAACTTCAAGGCTGAAATTAGCGAGGATGTGCAGGGAATGTTAAGTCTATATGAGGCATCTTATCTGACATTTGAGGGAGAAAGTCTCTGGGAAGCAAAGGAATTTTCAAGAAGAAATCTCATTAACTTAATGAAAGAAGGGATAGAGACCAAAGAAGCAGAAAAAGTTAGGCACGTATTGGAGGGGTTTCCCTATCATCAAAGCGTGTACAGACTAGAGGCACGGTGGTATATTGATACGTACGACAAAAAGGAACGCCACAATCGCTTAATGGTGGAGCTTGCGAAGCTGGATTTCAACTTGGTTCAGTCATTATATCAACAAGAGCTACAAGAAATGTCAAGGTCAGGGGAAATAAACAAGGAAAAGAATAATCGTACATTATAAATTTTTTTTGACAAATTTTTACAAATTAATTATCTTCTCCCGGGAGAACATATGGAAGTAATGTTCTCAAGGAGAAGATAATGTAGTTTATAAGTTTGCAAATATAAAAGTTTATAAATATAACATTATACATTCTTATAAGAAACTATTAACAATGATAACAACCATACATGTATCTTAAAATAATTTCAGATTAAAGAAAAATAAATAGATAAATAAAAAAAAATATAGAAATAATTTTGAAAATAAATAGAGAGAAGAAAAAGAAAAATTAATAGCATTAATTCTATCCTATCAACAATGCTAATAAGTTTCTTTCATCCCATTCTAACACCTCAATCTATTTTTTATTCTATTAAATCTTGTTTCATTAATTTTTTCCTATGAAATTTTTCTTGATTAATGGGGTTAGGGATGTTATTTCTTAATTCTCTTCGGATCATATGGTTGTAATATCCTTATCCAATCTTTAGTATTGATAACATTGTTAGGATATGGATCCGGTCCGTGACAAATATGTTGTTATATAGGTGGTGGAAGGATATTGGACTGGCAAGCAAGCTGAGCTTTGCCCGAGACAGAATAACGGAGTGCTTCTTTTGGTCACTAGGAATGGTCTCTGAACCTCAATTTACTAACTGCCGTAAACAACTCACTAAAGTGGCGACGCTAATCACGATTCTGGATGATGTATATGATGTGTACGGTACTCTAGAAGAATTGGAGCTCTTCACATATGCTGTTGAGAGGTTTGTTCTACTAATCAAGAGGATGTTTATTTTCCACTTTCGACACTATATAATGATGATGTTTCTATTTTCTTACTGTTAAGTTGATGTAAGTTTTATGTAATCATGCGTATCAGATGGGATGTGAATGTGATAAACACTCTTCCAGATTACATGATATTATGCTTCCTAGCCCTCTATAACACTGTCAATGAGATGGCCTTTGACATCTTTAAACAACACGGCGTAAATAGTCTTCCCTACCTCACAAAAGCTGTATGTACCATATATATTACCATTACAATTCAACAAATTCCTTTAATTCCATATTTAATGTCACTAAAATGTTGATCATTTGATAACTTTACAGTGGTCTGATATGTTGAAGTCGTTCCTCCAAGAAGCAAAATGGTGTTACAACAAAGTCATTCCAGAATTCAACGAGTTCCTAGAAAATGCAAGGATCTCCTGCTCAGGAGGAGTGTGTCTTACTCATTCCTACTTCTTAGTCAACCAAGAAATCACAGAGCAAGCGCTTCAATCTTTAACTAATTACAATGACCTCTTGCGCTCTTCGTGCACCATTTTCAGGGTTAGCAATGATTTGGCTACTTCAGCGGTATGCTAAAGCTCTTGATAACAACCATCCCACTTAAAAATTTAAGGTGTTTGGTGATAATTTTATATTATATCTCTAAGTAACCTCTTACACAAAAGAACCTTTTGAGTATGAAGCATGAATATCATACAGACACTTTACCTTGAATTAACTTAATTTTACTATAAAGTAAGGGTGATAATCACGGCGGAACGAGGCTTTGACCGGAGCCCGGGCCAAAATATTATATGTGGATTTATTTTTCTCAATTTTAGTTAATTCATATCATAATATATTTAAATTATTGGTTTTATAAGAGTTATGTTGTAGGAAAAGTGATTGTGTTATGTTATAGAGATTCGTTTTGCGTGCTGGAATATTTTTTTTTGCTGCGGGCTCCACAAAATATTGTATGTGTAAGAAAATTTTTATGATCATATTAAATTATAGATGATAAACCCTTAAATTATATTAAATACTAAACACATGATGAGCATGAAACATAAAAAAGAATTATAATTTTATTAAATATTTTTTAGTTTTATTGAATGTATCTTAATTTTTTTAAATAAATGAAAATGAAATAAATAACTTAATACAACTTACCCAAATCTCTTACCAAATATATTTTAATTTTTTGATGGGATCAAATTATAAATTTTAGCACCAAATTATAATTTTAGACTAGACCAAATTATAATTAATTATATGATTATACATGTACATGTAATTTGTTACGCATCCCCATACTCCAAGTGGCTCCGCCACCGGTGATAATGATTGAACTCATGATGCGATGGTAAAAGAATCTCTAATATCATGATAAACAAACGTGTCACGGAAAAATTTAAACTGTTATATCTCTCTCAGAGCTCTGTTTGCAACAAAGCCATTGGTTAACCAAAGTGGACTCATAACTAACACACTGCTTTTTTATTGTTCCCTACAGGACGAGATAGAGAGGGGCGAAACCACAAATTTAATCACATGCTACTCGCATGAAACCGGTCTTTCAGAAGAAAATGCCCGACAGTACTTGAGAACTATGATTGACAAAGAGTGGCAGAAGATAAATAAATGCCGAGTAATAGACCATACATTACCCAAACCCTTTATAGAAGCAGCTCTTAACATGGCCCGAATTGCTCAATGCACATACCAATATGGAGATGGGCATGGACGACCAGATAATAGATCAAAGAGCAGAATCAAATCGTTGCTTGTAGATCCTGTTCCAGTTAATGTGGCAAGATGATTCTTCGCTTCCTTTTTAATAGAAGATAATTCACTTGCAATGCATGTATACAAATTAATTAGAAATTATTATACCTTGTCTAATTCCCCTTAATTTCTATAATCTGGCCACCATTTCATTTTTTCACCAAGGTTAAGAGGGTTTATTTGAAGGTAAAGGAAAAAAAGTTAACTTGAAGTATAAAAAAGATTCAATAGAGGTGTAATTGTATAAAATAGTTAAACAATTGGTCTATTTAAAAAATGGGTTTTATAAGAGTTATGTCGTAGGATAAATGATTGTGTAATGTTATAGAGATTCGTTTTGAATGCCGGAATTTTTTTTTTTTGCTACGGGCCCCACAAAATGTTGTGAGTGTAGAAAAGTTTTTCTGATCATGTTAAATGATAGATGATAAACTCTTAAAAAATTATGCGCCGTCCTATCAGTTCCTAAGAGAAAAAAGAAAAAGTCCCATAAAGATGAAGCCATCAGTCATGTTGATCCATCATCAGCATCTATATAAGAAAAGATCCATGAGTCAAAGTCCATTGAGGTTCCTTCCAGCATGGTACTAAATGATGACACAGCACCATCCTGCATGATGGTGTCTTTACCTCAACAGATTCTCAGATAAAGCTCACTCTTGAATTTTTTACCCTTCTTTTCAAGGGGACACCAAACTGTAGAAAATATAACAAATCTGTACTTTTTTTTTTTGTGTACTGAAAAAGTTTCCGCAACAATCCAAGTAATTTTAGTGAAGAAAAAGGAAAAACTGAAAATTTCTTGATATGCAACTATCTGTGTTTATGTTACACCCTAAGAATCATTGTCTTAAATTAATTAGCAATATATGATGAGATTCTTACTAATAAGCTCTCGGAATTATAATTTATCATGTATTTTAAGCCTTTGTAAACTTTAATTATCCATAGGGACTGAACTTCCAAGAAGAATTGACCAGAGAATGCATTCTACGAATCTACTAAACCCTGTAATATGAACTAGTACATTCATGTATTATGTATATTATCTCTGTATCTGTTTTCTGTAAATGAAATGCAGATAAGCTAGGAAGTTGAACTGGTGGGTTTATAGATGTACCCTTTGAGGGTATAGTGTGTTGATCAAGAGGTACTCATAGTGGCAATGGTAGAGACCAAAACACTAGAGGCTTCCCATGGTGTGCATCAAAGGGGGAGTGTATAAGAGTGGCTAAGGTGGCACTACATAGATGCAAAGTAACAACTATTGAGGTCAAGAAGTCCCCTTTTTGCATGTGAAAAGGACGTATTTAGAGAGGAGATGTGGAGAGCTGTAGTCAACTTAGCCAGCTTAGTCTTTTCAGGTTAATCATGTTGAACCCTCTGCCAGTGTGCAGGGACAGCAGTGCTTGGGGAAGAAGGGGAATTTTTCTGTGCTGAGCTTACATGACTCTTCAAGGGGTGCCTTCTAGAAGGTTCTAGATATGAATTTAGTAGTAAAGGCCCAACTTATTGGACCTAAAGTGGGTGCCAGATCAGAAGTGAAAAGAGATCATGAAGAAGACAGTAGAAGTGTAGTTTTCCGCTGAGATAACAAATCTCATTATATGTTCTAAATTTCATATCAGATGATGGTCAAAAATCAAAATGGTGGCAGTTGAAATAAGGAAATATGTCATGTGCTGGTGTTTCAATTGAGCTTGAAGAGTATTTTTTTGTTTGGAATGTGTACACAACCGTAGTAGACCTTGTAACGGAATATACCGGTTGGTTTCTCTATAAAGATGGTATATGCATAATTATATAATGAGGCTGAGTAATATAATTATGTATATCTTAGTATAAGCATGTGGTTTTTAGACCGATTTCTGTCCTGAACTGATTTCCTATCGTTTCTTTTCATATTCTTATTTTCTAACACATATAAATGAGCATGTTCAGATAAGAACTTGTTGAAAATCGATTCTTGGTTCACAATTTTAGTTTACTAGTGTTTAGGAATGATATAACTTATTAACTCATTTTATGTTTGTCTATTCACTTTTGATTTTATTTAAATTATCCCCTCGAGCATTTGACTAAAATTACCGTTTGGACTTTTTGCTCTCGGCCGGGTCCAATGATGACCTAGTCCTACCCTCAATGTTGTGATGTAACGTTGACTCAGTACTTCCGTACTAAAATATATTCAATATTTTAGACGTACTTATAAAAAGGTCGATATGTCCGAGTGGTTAAGGAGACAGACTCGAAATCTGTTGGGCTTTGCCTGCGCAGGTTCGAATCCTGCTGTCGACGATTTTTATTTTTCATTTTGTTTTTGGTTTTATTTATATTATAACTAGATCTAGGGGTACTAAATGAGTCGGAGATGTTTGGCTATATTATTTTTTATTTATATTTTATATTTTTTATACTACTTTAGCTTATCTTTCTCTTCAATCCATTTCACCACATTTTATTGATTAAATAGATTTTTTGAATGATTTTGTTCTATATTATTCTGTTTGGAAATATATTGAATTTATGATATTTATGGAATTATAATTGTATATTCTGTTTGGATAAATTTTTATTATTTAAAAAAAAAACAGGCTAACAGGCTGAACCAAGCTTTTATTTTTTGTAAACAAGACAGCCCATATGCCGATAATAATATTTATAACAGGTAACAAACTTGGTCAAGCTGGCACATTTAAATTTTTAAGACTAAAGCTCGACTCGTTCCGACCCGTTAACGCCCCTAAATCATATATTTCATAACATAAAAGCCAAAAAGGAGACAACTAGGGGTGTTAACGGGCCTAGCCGAGCCGAGGTTTGATCTTAACGGGCCAAACCTGTATTTAAACGTGTCAGACGGGCCTTAGCCTATTACATGTTACGAATATAATATTAGCCTGTGGCCTGGTTCATTTACAAAATATAAAAGTCTGTCTTAAGCCTGTGGCCTGTTTATTTATTAAAAATAAAAACCCTTACCTTTCAATTCGCAGCAATATTTAACCCATTAATCATGCACTCGCATGTATTTTTTTTTGTAAGAAAATAATAGTTGTTTCTTTTATAAGTAAAAAAATATATTAATATTAAAAAGTCAAAATAACAACGGCACATTTACTTCACGTTGTTTTTCCTTAATTTTTTTTTTGAACAAAGAGGAAAGTAACAGAACTAGAAACAAAACAGAGTCTGGGCAAATAGTGCCCATCAAATCTCTAGCAAACAGTTCTCTACAATCCATAGGGACTTCAAGAAAAAGCTGTAGATCCTAGGTGTCTAATAGTTTCCCTTTGGTTGCCAAAGCATCAGCAACGGAATTACCTTCATCTTTTTTTTTGTCTTTTTCAATCTTTCTTTTTCTACATCTTATATCTTCGTCTTCGTATCTCTTATTTCTTTACCAATCGTTGTTAGTAATTATGAAATATTGTTACTAATTATGAAAAGTGGCACTCGCTGTCTCAAATGATTAATATAACAATATAAAAATTAAATAAAGTTAATGTATACGGGCCGGCTTGGCTCAGCGGGAAGCTTGCTTGCCGTGGTGTGTCAGGTCGCGGGTTCGAATCAGCCTCTCTACAAAAAGTAGGGGAAAGACTGCCTAGAGTATTCCCTTCCCCAGACACTCACGAAGTGGGTATTTGAACTGGGTCGGCCCTTTTTTATACGGGCCAGCCTCCAAGGCTTCAAAGCTGGACTTGGCTATGGAAGTCTGAGGCCTTTTCAATAAAAAGGGTTTTGCATAAATATAAGTCTGAGTCCAATAATTAAAAAAGACGAATCGAGACGGGGCGAAACGGGCCGGACCGGGCCTAAGGCCCTGATAGGCCAGGCCTTATTATCACCCCTAGAGACAACACATTGAGAATGTTGGTAGATTAAAGGCCACCGCCACCGGCACATATAATAATCAAAATTTGTTTTCAGCGTGGATTATGAGTTTTCTTGACCGTGATTGCAACAATAGTGAGCTTCACGCTAGTATGTTAGATATAGAAATATATCCTTGTTTATAATACTTTCAAACTCTT